>JAVQJG010052376.1:0-22773 GCA_036024015.1 Craterocephalus amniculus | reverse complement strand
ATAACAGAACATTTTTGGCAAAAAAAAGATTATCCATTTCCCTTCTTTGCCCACAGCGTGTGTGTATGTGCAACTTACAGTAGCGGTGAAAAAATGCTAACCATTCATCCAACGTGTCTGTGTCAGGTTCACTCTCTGATCCGGATTCAGCTGATGAATGGGGCTGCTTGGATGATGCGCTATGACGCGCGCTGCTTGGCCCACTGACATTCACTGTAGCGCCTGCCGCTGGCGCACATTGCAGTCTTAGTTCAGCACGTTGATTATGTCTTTGATGATCGAACATGACACTTTCCGTCCCCGAACCTCCACGACACATACTCAGCTACAAAGTATTCTGCTTGAATTGTTTTTTAAGAAGGTTTCGCCATTTTCTGTCAATATTTCGCCAAACAAACCCTTGACTTCCTGCTGCGCCGCAGCCTGTTTATTTGATAGTTGAGGTCCGCCCAAGTATCCCGCAGCTCCACCATTAAAAAACACACGAATTTGAAAAGAGGTCAATAGGCTACTTGATTGGTTGCAGGGATTAGGGAATAATGCACGACGAGAGCTATCAACCAATGAAAGCTTGAATGATGCTTTTGAAAATGGGTGCGGAGAATATTATATTTTATGAGGAAAGAAAATACTGACAGAAATACTGTACTCATTAGCCTAATATTGATTGTAACGGAGTCAAAGTACAAAAAAATAATCACAGATTTACTCAGATAAAAAGTAAAAGTATTCCAAAATAATTCTACTCACACAAGTACATTTTTTTCAAAAATTTACTTATGTAAATGTAACGGAGTAAATGTAGCTCGTTACTACCCACCTCTGGATTTAAGCATGGTGGTAAAGTGACATGTCTACAAGTTTTACTCCTTTTCTTTGTCATCATTATAACTTGATACTGTAGCAATACAAGGAAGATGTCATCCTCATTTATTGAGTTTTTTTAAGCGTAGAGGAAGAAACATACCTAAAACATTCCACTTCCTGTCAATCATTATAACTTTTTTGTTTCTGTGACTCATCTCCTCGCTTGCCTCTCTCCTCTTACAGGCAAAAGACCTTTTTCCTCTTTCCCAGTGGAGCCTTTTTTCTGCCCACCATGTGCAATTTATAGACTCTAATTTTTGATTAATTAGTTATAATCATCATCCATACATTGAGCTATCTAGAACAAGGCTACTGTGTTACTCCAATCTTTGATGTGCAAACAATCATCCCCCAACATGTTACCAAAGAGCTTCATAAACCGATGCTGTCAGTGCTGCGTTTATATAAGTCTGACTTGGAGGCGTTCTGTGCTGCACTTAATCAGACCACCTTTACAAATATCATTCAATAGATTGCCTCTCATTATTCCATACTTGGATCTATATTAGCCGTCACCCTAGCAACAGCTATTCCTGGGATCCAAATTGCATGCCAAACCTTCCAACAGAAGATGCACAACACTGCCAGGATAAACAAATTAATCTAGATAATGTGATGCAATCGGATGCAACGCAAACACAGATCAAACCGAACAAACCTGGCCACACATAACATGCTGCCCGGATTTCCTCCTTATTAAAAGCCCAGGTCAAATGTGGGCGCTTTTTGAGAGACAAGTTCCAAAGTCCTTGGCGTTCCCACTTTATTATTCCCTCTCTGTATTCAGTGTGTCTGTGAGCACAAGAGGATGCTCACCCCTGAATATGTTCTGTGCCAGATGCCTTCATGAAGAGCACTCTAAATTGAATTTCAATAGATTTGCATTGGCATTCACTCAGCTTGCATGTCCTTGGGTAAAGAACTACCCACCGCCCAGCAAACCGAGAACCTAACACCTGCCAACAACTGTGATATTCATATTTCTTCACACAGTCCCATTAATACTAGCTGCCTCCAGCTATTCAGAAGCCTTGCAGATAAATGGTGCAGTCAGACAACTGACAACCACCTATTGAAGTACATGTGTCCTTCACAAAATAAATGAGGGACAATTAAAACTCTGGCTGGCTTTGAACGAGAGAGAAAAGAGGGATGTAAGGAAAGTTGGAAGAAAATGGACTGAAAGGCAGACAGCAGGGAAGGTAAGTCCAAGATGTGTCACAAAAATGGTAAGATGAGACAGATGGGGGAGAGAGACATACCGAGACGGTCATGAAGTTGTGAAAAAGGGTATAAATTTGTGAACTGAACCTTGAGAGAAACGGAGAAAAGAGTGTCGGGAATGGAGGGAAGAGGGGGTGGAAACTTTGTGTAAGTGTGTGAACAGCCGAAAAGGGCGCGAGAGAGAGATTTGGAGGAAATCAGATGCAGAGAGAAAGCAGTAAAAAAAGTTTGAACTGTCACTGCAGAGACAGGAAGTAGGAGAGCAGAGTCAGTCTGTCAGTGTTAACCTTGAGCAGAGATCTTAAGTAACTGTCTTCCCGCCTTCTCATTGGCCATCCGTAGTGTGACTTTGATTTAGAGCCTATTAAGTAAACCCATCCATCCCAGCCCTAGTGACAGCAGTTCCGTTTGTTAAAACAATATGTGAGGAGGTGAGATGATGAGGGGGCAGCGTGAAAGCGTGGGGGAGAGCAACCATCTCCATCTCCATTAACGCACTCCATTTTCTTGATTGGCCTGTCACATGGACACACGTGATGCGCTCGGCAAAGAAGTGCTGGCCGAGAGTCAGCGGCGGCTTTTATCGCAGAACAGAGTGCTTGGGTCAATCTGCTGCCACACGAGTCGTCGATGGATTGCTTCAAAATGGACGTCCGCTCTATTTTCCCCACCTTCTTAGATTCCTGAATAACAAGTGAATTGATCACAGTCATATCTGAGGAGGAGGAGGAATTGCTTTGCATTAAAATATATTTCTTGAATGCACAAAGAAGAATGTGTTGCCAAAACAAAAAAAACACCTAGATTTTGACTAAAGAATGCACTTTTTAAGAAAGCTTTGTAAATTGTTACAACCTGAAAATTCCCTGATCCTACCAACTAGTTCAATGCGACACACCCACGTGTCATCGCCCAAAGTGTTGTGTTGGCAGTTTCAGGTGATCTTGCGTCTATGTAAACAGGAAGTAGCATCCCTCTCTGCATGCAAAACATGTACATTCTAGCAGGGAGCGTCCCATCTCCCTGTGCCTGCAGAACACCAAGGTCTGGGAGCGACAAGATAACACTGCCAATGCCTTTGGAGGTCCCACAAAGACGGCAAAATCTGAGCCCTTTTCATGACCAGCAGGCTCCCTTTTCCTCTTTATCTCTCTTTCTTTCAGTTTTTTTTCTCTCTACCAATCCCTCCCCTAACCCCCCACTTACTCAAGCAGATTGTTTTCAATAAATGGCAGTGGGACATGGCCTGCCAAAGCATTCTGATAGTCCTCAGTAACCGTCTCACTCATGCCCAGATATATAGCAGCCAGAGAAAAGAGCAGTGAAACAACAAAAGAAACTGTCCCCACTGGCCAAACAGTGTTTTTTACTCAACAGAATTATCGCCACTGTTGGTCTACTGAGTTACAGCAGACTTTGGGGATATTAAAATTTAGAGGAGGGGAAAGGATTTTGTTGGCTTTATATTGAGGACACATTTTTCTTTTCTTTTTATTTAAAAAAAACTTAAATTCTATCCAGCTGCTGGTGGCACAGGCTTACAGCACAAAGACTGGTACGGTAACATCTTACTCTCAACAAAAAAGCCTTTTTTCACCACCAAATGTACAATTATTTTTTTAATATTCAAAGATTTAAAAGGAGTATTAGTAAAAGAGAACAATTTGGAAAAGGTTATATTTAAACCTAATTTAAATTTTTGGGACTTTTCAAACATGTTAAGAGGCACTTAAAACTGTAATTTCAATGGGATCCTGCAAGTAAAACAGTCAACTCCTCTAAATCAGTTTGGTCTTTAAATGAATAAGTCACCCTCAGAATGACGTGCCTTCATTTTCTACTCACTCTCATGCTGATGTGATCTCTGGGCAGCGTCCATTACTTACTCGAAATGACAACGTTTAGTATATCATTAAACAAACAGGAAGTACGATGTGTTACGGTTTAGCCTCAAAAAATATATTAAATGAAGTTGTTTGAGTAAATTATGGACGCTATCCACTCAGGACACTTGGATTACCTTGGACAAGCAGCATGAAGGAATAATGCCAAGTTCATATGGACTTTTTGAACAGGCGCCATTCAACATCACTGTCACGGAACTGATGCAGAACGAAAACCTCCCCATATCTCCGACTGCATGATAAATATCAAAAAAGTGTTCCAGAGTGTCAGTCAGCATGAAGATGAGTAGAAAATGAAGGCATATCATTCTGAGGGTGAAGTATTCCTACGCATTGTATTTTTCATAGCAACTGTTAATTTTCATATGTGTATATATATATATTCATATGTACCTAACCCTACCCCTAAACTAATAATCCCACTGGCTTTTGAATCTTTAACTAAGCATGAACTTAAGCTAAAAAGAACATATTTTTCTGTATCTTTCCCAGCAGGTAAATTATTCAATCAACACAAAATAAACAGATTCAAAAACACTTGAAAAAAAAGATGCTTAACAAAAATTGCAGTGTAGGATGGAGGAGCAGTCAATTAAGATGACTGAGTGATGAAAATCCTATTAGAGGCAACAGGAGCAGAAATCATTCTTGGACTGCAGTCAGTCTAAATACTATGACTCTCACGATGTGATCAATCACTGTGCACATGTAGGAGCCTGCTACCTGACATAGAACGATGAACATCAAGTAAAGGAATGATAGAGGGGGAGGAGTATGCGTGTGTTTATGTGCGGTGCTGTTTTTCTTTGCAGTGTGTGCAGACGTCCTCACTGCCCCCGATATCCATCCACATGTGACAATTTCCGCATGCCGGTGAGGTACGATCCAATTTTTAAAATGCGGATATTTTATGCAAACATCTGGCCTTTGACGCTGTGGGCGTGTGCTTATATACATCATGTTAAGCACGCACTTAACATGCTTCGATTCAAGTGAAGCCTGGTGAGTCTCGTGGACAAAACAGCCTTGTTTACGAGCAGCAGGCGTGAATGGGGTTTTGGTTTCCATCACAGGTCTCATTAATCTGGGAAATGTTTCGATCGATGCTGCATCATCATCCATCACTTGTCATTGTGAGACTATTTGTATCCCTACGGCTGGAGGTCGAAAAAAATCAGAAGGGAGGAGCAAAAACCACAATAAGAGCGATTTGAAAGGCTGATGGCGAAATCACTCCATGAAGTAAAAAAGTGTGTTTTATTGGATATTTTTCTCTTTTCACTGTTCCTGCTGGAATTTAATGCACTGTAACTGGAGTATTTTGTGTATGTTTCTATAATGCATGCTACGTTTTTACAAAGAGCTACAGGAGGATTGTTAACACATCCACTCAATTAAACTAAAACAAAGATACTGATTAATTTACTTCCCAGATCTTTAACACAATGTACAATATTTTCACTCCACAGTCATTCCTGGGCACATTAAAAACAGAAAAGAGAGGTAATGAATTGCATTAAAAAATGGTAGATGCTTAGCTGTTTCTCTGAAGTAGAGAGGATAAATAGCACAAAGAAACTGTCCACGTTAAAAGCACTCAGTATGCTTAATGACCACATATCTGGGAATAATTACTCTAAAGTATTTCATCCCACTGTATTTTTACAGCGACAGAATTTTAAGGATGTCTCAAGCAGAGCTGATTATATTGTTCAGTAGGTCTTAATGCATTCATAACCTTTTTAAAGATGAAAAGCTAAGGTGCAAAGGCAATTATTAAAGAATTAAATGAAGTTAGCAGAAAATGCTCTGTACTTTAAAAGCTGTAGAGAAACAGTAGTATTTGTATTAAAAATAGTGAGTTCAAATAAGATCTAATCATTTAAAGTATGGCAGCACAAAAACAAAATGGCAAGACTGAAAAGGCTGGTTGGAGAAAAATGATCAGCCTGAGCAGCAGACAGATACTGACCTAAATCCTCTTAGGATACTTTTTTTTGTTTGTTACAATCCTCCCTGGTGTACGGAGACAATTTGGCAATAGAGTTGATCCTTATTCATCAAAATGGACTTTGTTAAACATGCAGAAAGAAATTAAAGGACATAATGAACAAGTTCCGTATAAATATAATGATTATCACCCCAACCAGAATGTATCATCTAAGACACTTATAGACAAAAATTTTACAACCAGATCAAATAACTAAAATATACAATCTAATAAAGGGCATGTCTGATCATAATCTCATGCTAGTGGCATCCAAACTATCAAAACTATGATATAAAAAGCAAACGCTGGCTGAAAACCCTTTATACTGTACCTCATTCATCCCAAAGAAAAATATGGATGCATATAAAAATGAATTATTGCACATAAAATGGAATGAAATGATACCCGATACAAACTGTGAACAGATTCCTGATAACTTCACTCTACATATTGACTCTGTGAGCTGGATTCTGAGGATAAATGTCTTTCAGTGGCCTGGAAGTATATGGACACCATGGGAAGGATCTGGTCTATGAACTGCCCAACTGCCCATTTTTGTGTGGTACTTACTGTACCACTGAACATTTGACTGTATGTTCATAATTACAGCAAAAGAACAAGAGGAGAATGTAAATGCACAGTTTTTCTTTGATCCTGCTGTTGGACTATGAACTGAAGAAAAATCTTCCAAGTAAACATGGGTGTTTTCATTAGTATAATTTTGGCACCAAACCTTTTGGAAGACACCATCCAGGGAGAAAATTATAACTTACCGTGACTGTTATGTTTATATATGGACTGAACAATCAGGATTTGTCCAGTCCTGGACAATCAGGAATTGCAGCTTTCTTTGTTAGTTTGTATGCTACTGTTTTCAGAATATTCACTGATCTTCCTTCTGTTTTTCTGCAAACAACGGACAAAGCCAAACTAACTGGTTCTAATTTGCTAACAGGACACAGAAGTGCACTTCTTGCTGTTCATACTTAAAAGTAGACACATCAAAATGTACTGTGGAGTAGCAGATATATAACACAATAATTACAGATGACTATGTCAGCATCCTTTGTTTTAGACTTGAAGTTGATTGGGACAACTTTGGGAAGAATGCTTAGAGAATTTCCATGTATCCAGAACATCGGGTTGTATTAGACTGAGCTGCTTTACCTGTCAATCCTGTCAGAAAAGGTCCATGTGCACTGCATTACACTGGATCTGTAAATATCTGGAGGCAATTTCAACATGGTTGCCAAGTTAGTGAGCTTGCCTCTGGAAGGACTTGCTTCAGGGTGACATGCTGTAACCAGCCCATTAGTGCAAATCATAGATGTTACAGGTGGGTTCCGACCTGATACAACCCCCCACCATTTATTCCAAATATTTAAGATAGTACATATACAGAGTATTTGGAAGTATTTAGATGACCTCAAAGGAAAAAATGTGTTTTTAAAAATGAGGAACCCTCCTCTTACCTGATTAGGTCCACTGTCAAACTATCTCAGCCTCTTAGTAGCCACTTTGCAAAGCCCATTTGAATTTATCAGACATATTTTTTCGCCTCTAACACTCAATAAAATCTATATAATTGTACCAGACTGCAATTCTTTACAATCTATTACCTCTCAATTAATATAGATCAGCCACGTCTTCCAGAGATTAATGAGTATGGAGTTGCAAGAAATACCCGTGGTAAAAAAAAACAGTTTTCCCAGTAAATGAGTTTAGTGTGCTTCCCGTCTGCACGACAGGCAGTGAGGTTAGTTCTCCCGCGTGGTATTTGAGGGACAGTGCTTAGGCAGTGTTCAAGATACTGTTATTGACACTGGTGGAGGCAGTCTAGATGATGGAAGGATTATTTGTCTTGGGTGACATTTCACAGGGGTCACAGAGGTGTACACGCACACACAAACACACCAGCAGTGGGGATGTGTAAATGTTTCCCAGTGTGTATATGAGCCTGATTCTTCTAAGACTGTGGGGGTCAGAGCCTTAGCAGGTGTGGAGCCCAGAGGCCCCAGGGCTCATCCTGACAGTGATTGAGGTTTGGTGCGGGCCGTCCTCTTCGCTAGGTTCCAATTAGTCTGCTGCCACCTTGTGACATTTGAAAGAAAACAGAAGCGATCGGGCTGATCTGTGCACATACTGTACACCGCCTGTCCACACACGATGCACATACAGTCCTGGCTTACAGGTGATAACGCTTTCTCTAGACACGCATTTTTGACATTTTAAATCAGTGATTCCATTGAAATCGCAGTCACTGGAGAAGCGTTAAAATAAAAACATATTTTCTGACATTTTCCTGTTTTGTAATCTCTCATACAATAAATCAGCCTGTTGCATGTCTGGTTTATGCTCTGCCTGACTATCCTTGGAGACATTAAACAACCTGTCTTTTGTGCTGGTCTGTATGTTAAATGCAGATGCAAATTTTTGCTTGTATTTATTTGTAGCATATTCTTGTTCGTTATTATTTGTCTTTTGCTGTTTGAGGTTTCATTTATGCACTCTGTATTAAAACATGTGTCCTTTAGAGTAACACATATAAATATGCATAAATATAATATGCATACTTTTGTTCCAGAGATACAGAAACATTGTTTCAAAAAGGGTGATTATTTATTTTTTCTTAAAAAGATCCAATAAAAGAAACAAATCAACTCTGAAGGGACTTATATGGTCATATTTTTCTACTCTCACAGTTGTTTGCTCAATAATGTATTTTATAATACCACAATTGTGTCCTTTGGCTGCTACTACTATCGCTCAGAAACCAATGTGTGATATTCAGTTGAAAATACTTCCCATAACTTTCAGTTTAGTCAGGCTTAAGTTCATTTATGTGTTTAGGTGTGTAGGATGGGGTGACAAATTGCAACAAATTATCTTTTATAATGAACTTGTGTGTGTGTGTGTCTTTTGCTTTGCTACTATAGATATGTGTAAATTCTCATACAGCACAAGGATACTAATAAATAGTAACATATCACCGCTGCTATCAGTTCAAACAGTTGAAAGAAGTTACGTCTTATATTTATGAATTCCTTTTGTGTAAATGGAAACTATATATGTGATCTATTCTCAAAGCTTTACATACAGTAATCAGTTAGAGTAAATTCAGGGTTAATGCTAAAAAAAGGCAGACTGTAAAGATAAACCTAGGATATTTGTGTTAGGTTGATTATGTATTTCCAATAAACCCGAATTAGCTGCATCCATTCTGTAGAAAAAATGAGCTAAAATTCCTTTTGTGATCTTCATAAATGACAAATCTGGTCATAAATTGCTTGTTCATACTCATAGCACAATGCATGTAATTATTTTTGACACAAAAGAGACGATCGTAAAAAAAAAAGGCAAACAAAAATACCTACAGTAAGACTAAACAGCAAATAACAATTAGACCCCATAGATATTATCTCAAAATTCAGTCATAGTGACAAAGCAATCAGCTTCATACTTAACCTTATGATTTTAATAGGCAAATTTCATATTCACAAATGTAGATTTTCCAGGTCCCTCCCAAACTTTAATGTTTTCATGAATGAGTTTAATCTTTACATTGATTCCTTGAAATTGATGTCAAACAAAAAAGTGAACACACTCTCTCTTATTTACAGACAGCTTCAATTACCCCAGAGTAACAAGTGCCTTGTGTATGTATTTATTTTAGTTCAGTCTAAATGTGTCTTTTGTGTATCCATTGATTTTATTTTAATGCAGATTTCTTTATAATTTTTATTATTGTATAATATTTTTGTCAGCCAGTGCCTTTTTCAATGTTTTGATTGTCTGCCATCTTTTAAAACTTGAATAAAAAAAGAGCTTGGAAAATGCAGCCAGGAGACTCCTGTTAAACACCAGTCTATGATTTTTGCAATTTTTAACTTTCAGTCACTTTAGTCTTTTTAAACTTGACATCAGGAATTAAGAGTGTTTGGGCATACATACATTCTTTCTACCCTCCAAATCATAGGGGGCTCTATTAGCAGAAATAAAATAAAGTATTTGTAAGTATTGAATTTTAATAACTTGTAACTACGAATAACAGATTAAATATCCGGGTATGTGGAAAATATTTATTTGCTATATGCAAGGCTGCAATTCCCGCTCGATGTGTTTCTGTCAGCACTCAATGCATCACATTGATATAAATTCAATAATTAAGTCGTTTTAATATAAATATGCGATAAATAAAGCAAGTTAGTGAAATAACAAACTCTAAAGTATGCTGTACATAAAGTACTGCACACACTGACTCATTCAATTTGTTCATTTTGTACAAAATATTATTTCATATTTCACATTTCCCCCATGGATGCTGCATAAATATCTATGTGGTTTGGAGACGCTGAAGTGGAGCACCACATAACAATGGTAGATGTCCCTTTGCCTGCAGCCCTGAAAAACGCTGCGATGAATAATGGTTTTATCCTAATACGTTGAACCATACTGACTGTTCAATTTAGAGACAATCACACAGTCTGTCACTTTTCTACAGCGCACCCCTCTGTCTAATTCTATTCTAAACACACACATGCATGTTGCAAAATAAGCCCTCAGCCTTCCTGTGCAGTGAAAATAAGATGAAGAGAGATCTTTTTTTCTGTTTGAGGAACTCACGACACAAGTACACACACATACACAGACACACACAGACACACACCTGCACACACACACAAAGGCAGGGCTAGTATCCCCTCGAGTTTTCCCTACTGCTGTGTCTATGAAAAATTTACACAGGAGTGATCTCATCCTCTATTTTGAGCCCATCTCTGACCTAGGAATGTTTAAAGAGCTACTGGCTGTCTGCTCTTTCTGATGTTTGCCTTTCATTTGACAAAAACCTACTGAAATGTTAAGCATGCGTCTGTGTTGCATAAAGCTGATGTTTAGTCGTGTGTCTCTGTACCGTTGTGATTTATGATCTCCCTGTTGTGTTCAATGCATAAAATTGCCTCAAACTTGGACTTTTCTTCTAATGTTGCAGGTATATCTGAACTGAAACTCGTCTAGAATTGAAAGCAGGCTATTTCACGTGTCTGTTTGTGCAACTCCTGCAGCTAGAAATTGGTATATATATTAAGCGAACACAAGCATCTCTCATCCACCTGCAGGATTCTCAGTGGTCTGGAAAGACTTCTTTTATCCTCAACATGGAACACATACACAATCACAGAGTGAGTGAGTAACAAAGACGGACCAGAAAAAAAAATCAATTGCTTTTGAGAGAACTCCATCAGCAAATTGAGTCAATTTCAGTGGTCTCTGTGAAGTCTCTGATGCAAAAGCTCACCACAAACACTACTATCCAATTTCATAGCAAGAGCCAGGCTGCTCTTCAGATGAATAGTCCTGGTCTGAAGTGTTGATGTTGGAGATAGAAGTCTGTCTGTGTGTGTGTGTGTACTTACTTTTACAGGTAATGAAATGGGTTGTTCCCTCCCTACAGCTACAGAAATGAACTGCAGTTTGGATAGTAAGCATGTGGTAGCAATGAAGCGATACCCAGACACACTGTTGACGGTCTTCGGTTATTTTAACAGGTTTTTTTGGGACCTGATTCTGAAACAAAAAAAACAGTTCAAATGCATTTTCTGCAATGCTGTTTTGTCAGAAAGCAGTCATGAAAAAAGGAAAGAAATCCTGCTTTTAATTTCAATGCTTTGTGGGAAAAAGGGCCCTTAATATATTTTTTAACACAAATTCAGCTTCAGTTGAAGGAAACCCATCTTCCATTTACTGTACGTCCTGTTTAATGGCCTTGTTTGAGCATGTTAATTTAATTGAACCTATCAGTAGATTTGATTTATGATTAATAAATGTATTTTTCTATAACTATCTTACTTTTCAAATTAACCACTATAGTCCATGTGGTAAAAGTAACTGCAGAATGAAGCTGCGCTTCAAGAAGGAACTTTAACTCTAGATAACTTTAAGACAGATTGAGTGATGTGTTATAAATCCTACAAGATAATAATGTTTGAATGATCCCTTAGAGATGATGGTTTTACGTTCTGATGGAAAACATAACGTAACAAACAGATACTGTGTAATTCAGTTGTAATGTGATAACTGGGGAGGCTTTTTTTTCTGCAGGGAGCAGTCTGAAGCCTCAGAAAAGTCAGATCAAGGAGCTCAAATGTTCTCTTGTAGAAAGTTGAAGGAACCAGTCCAGACTATTTGTTTGTTCTTTTTAGCATAAGCTGATGAACTGAAAAGCTAGGGGTGCACCAGAAGCTGGAGGTTAGCACAATTTAGGTGGAGAAACTCGTAAAAAGCTGAATCAGCCATTGACCTATGAGCTCAAGATATGTGGGCTAAAGGCAATAATTAATCAGCAGCGAGAGCTGACCACTGACTAGACCATTTTCTAAAATGAAAATAATAGAACTGCATAATTTATTTCCTCTTATTTACAATCAGTCTCAGGTTTCAGCATTTACAGCTGAATTACTGCGCTGTTAGAAGGATTAAACAGTGTAAACAGACACCACAGGTGGTGTCATCTGTTGCTGGGCAGAGACAGGGACAGACTAACAGACTGGGGAGTATGAAGGAAAAACAGCCATATTCCAAACCATTTCAGGACAGTTTTAATGTCGTGAACCTCTTTTTTCCACTTCAGAAACACAGATGTGTCCTTGAGGAAATAACAACTGCTGGAAGGGAACTTCACAATACATAAAGCATAAGTTGTCAGTTTCAGGAAAGCTTACTTAGACCCTAATATGCTGCAATTGTGTTTTATTCCAGATATACCAATTAAATAGAACAGCTGCTACACTAATGTCATTTTTCACATTTTAACATTTAGAAGTTATTATGTAATACCCACTGGCTAGCATGCAAAGGAAATACTAGGCAATAAAATCCTAAAATTGTGCCTCGTGATTACAGTGTTTGGGTCATTATTGCTCATTTGGAAACATTAACTCAATTATGTTTTCAAGGATCCCACAGTTACATTCTGATCAATGATGCTTACATTTACGGTGTGACCAACTTACAACCACTTCCTACACACTGAAATCTGACAGCTGCTCATATCTGTGAACTGATCCACCGAAGGTGTGAATTGCTCCTTTGTTCAGCATCTGGCTTCTAGCAACAAAAGGCGTTGCTGCTTGATTGACGCTTGCGACTCATGTTGATGAAGTTGACAGAGTAAAGGGGAGCGTGTGGACTGATGATAACAAAATGGGCTGAGACACACTCTCACAAACAGATGCTCCATAATGACGCTCACTGTGAAAAGGGAAGATCAAGAAGGCTGCGTATCGAGAGGGCAGCTGTCAGGGTCAAAAGCCGCACAATCGGAATAACTTTGATGTCATGTTTGCTCATTACTACTGCGCCGCTGGAGCAGTAACTACATTTTCGTGGAAGGATAGCATGATGATAACCATATTATTTTTTAATGATGCATCCAGTAAAAATCAGCAAAGATAGCAGATGAGAAAATCAGCTGAGGCGCAGTCGATTTCTTGTGTGAACATTTGAACTCCGGGAGTTTCGCCATCAACAACAAATGAACTGTTCAGTGAGGTGTGCAGAATGGTTTTCAATACTGTAATGTGAAAATAGCGGGTGTTTAAAAGGCAATCAAGGCAAACGCTGTTTGTGTAAAGAGCAGGGCTGGAATAATTAATGACATGGTGTTTGACTTATAAGTGCAACATTGACGGAGGCATCTAAGCCTTATCTTGCGATCGGTAATGGATGACCCTGCTGATCACAGTTGGCATGCTCCAGAGAGAGATTCCCGGAATACATGCAAGCATTCTGTCTTTTGATCACAAATTAATCGCCTGACTGAGAAGACAAACATTAGTTTTCTGAAAATGCATTCTGAAAAGCTGTAAGTACGTGTCATGGTTACTAATAAAGAGAGGATTACAGTCACCAGTCATGAAAGGATTATGTGATAAAAAAATGGAAAAAAATAAAACATTGTGGGTATTTAAAAATGGCTGTATGATTTTGCTAATTATTCAGCAGGTGCTTCCCCCCTTTTAATGTCAAATTACTTCCCAACTGCCAAAAGATATCAGCATAAAGGAAGAAATCAGTTTGAAACAGCTACTTTTGAGGGATAATTTCAGTCCTAATTAATTTTTTTTGGTTTCTTTTTTTTCACCCCCAAAAATCCTGACTCATAAAATAAATGTATTAGATATTGTATTTACAGTCATGCAATTGTCTGCAGTCATGTATAAGATTTGTGACAAGTTATCTACACCATGCCCCTGGCAAGTGTGTGTGTAGCGTACAATGTTTTTATACTGCTCCAGAACGAACAGCTGTAAACACAATCCTCTGAAAATTGGACAATAAACTGTGACATCTGTGCTAACTGCAAAATGTCCCTTCAGGTATGAAAGAAACAGCATACATTCAATTATGTGCACATCCTAAGAAAGGAAACTTGTTATGAATATGAAAACCTACTGTATAAGGAGATCACTTGATTGAGGGATCAGCAGATGGAATTAAAGAGCCAAATGAGCCAACAAACTCATTTTCCACTTTCTTATTACACTAATACACATACTTTTAGACTTGTTCACTCTAATGGAGACAATGCAGAATTGCGTTTTTTTTCTTTGCAAAACTGGAGCAAAAATCAGCTAAATATTATTTTGTGTAAAAATAGCATTTCTCAAAAACTGACATCTCATTGTAATAGGGAAACGTTTTTTGTTTTTTTTCATGACCTACTTCGATTCAACCTGGACACATCCACGAAAAGAAAGTCACGTGTGCTCTTTCCGAGAGGGCAAGCAAACCTTGGCTAAAAGTCAGGGTTTATCATTCAGGGCCACGCAACGCACCTTCACAGTAGGCGTTATCGTCTCGCAGTGGACGGAAGCCATCTTTACAGACACAGCAGTCTCCTGCCTCCAGGTTCACACAGTCAGAGTGCTCCATGCAGCCGTGGCCCTCCGAGCAAAAGTCATGACCTGCAGGAGGCACGGACAGGAGAAAGTTGAGATGCAGAGGAAAGAGGAGAAGTCTGGAAACATTATGGTTTGTAGTAATATAATAGTTTTCTTTTAATATAACAATATTTTTATTTTAGAAACTGTTATTGACAAATCTGGGAAAAATACTAATATACTTTAAATTCTTTAAAATAGTGATTCAAGGATGAAAAATTCAAAGAATTTCGTTTAAGATTTAAAAAGTTGAGTCTGTTTTCTAAAATCATAAATTTTTATCAGTTTTTCTCTCTAGCTCTCCTTCCCTGAAGAGAAAAAAACACCTACATGATCAAATCAACTGGCAGAGTACAGCGCGTTTGCAGAAAGTTAGCTCAGTGAGCACCCTGTAACTTTAATATCATGAAATCAAACAATGAGCACAATCACAATGTTGGAAATCTCTGGAGTCGAAGAAGGATGCTTGCCAGCTCATTTTTATACCTAGATTTTAATTTTATATACATAAAAAGATTTCTAATAATGATTGGAAAGTGTCTGCTGTATATTATAAATGTTACATGCAGTATTTAATAATACCTTTACAAATATTATTACCCCTTAAATGCTTCGCTTCACACAACACAAATCTCCAATCTGACACTTTCGAATAAAACTGTTCCTTTACATGAGGAATGTTAGTAATGAAATATAGACTTTAATACCTCTGCAGACTTTACAGCATCTGCTGCTCAAAGCAATTTGCTCCGACTCGGGGCAGTTGAGTACAGGACAAGGCTCGCTGGGGACCACTCGATGCATGATCCTGTCCTGTGAAGGGTAGGGACAAAATCCTTGTGAGCTACTTCTTAAGTGAACTCTGCTCCCCCCTTCGTTTAGTCAAGGCCTGAAGGTAATTATGAAGGTAATTATTCATCCATTGTCTTCCCTCTCTCTCTGCCCCACTTCCCTTCTTCCCTATGTCTTCATTAAGAACCAGTTACCCATTGGTCACTCCTGTGTTTATACCAAACTACTTCCTAAGAAGTGGGGGGTCTATCCTTCTTTTTTCCTCAGTTTTTCTGCTATCAAAAGTGGTTGACATGATGATTCACGACGCATCTTTATTACAGGCAATGAACCGTGAATCAGTTCTGCGGATAATCCCCGCATGTGTGTAGAACCTGATTAGAAGGGTTGTTTTCCCTGCATGCCGGTGGCAGGCTGCTTCAGCGTTCTCATGTCTTTACCTTCAACTGGACTCATTTGGACTCATTAAAACCAGAGACACTTTAAAAAGAAATAAAATTTAGAGCCTCCTTGTCTGCCATCCACGTAATGCATGTTTCATTTGATCTTTAGCCACTCCGGGAACGCAGCTTGTGGGACATTTTGATGCAAACTTCTCCGCTAAGTCTGCAACTTTCTAACCAAGGCTCATCGTCTATTGCCTGCCAGCCACCACCCAAAATCGGCACCACCCCTGCAGCCAGCAGGCCGACAGAAGATCAGAGGTGTGACAAGCAGTTGTCAGGGGAAGCCTGCAGGAGTCTGCAGCAGCGGGCTGACTGACAGCGCTCCCTGTCCTGCTTTGATCTGCCTGGAAAAGCCAGTCAGTTAGCCGGGCCTACAGATGGGCCAGGTGTGGCCAGGCGAGCCAGACAGCTGTCTGCATCTCCAGATTCAAAAGGGGCCTTGCAGAATTCATGGAAGCGCATCAAGTCAGGTGATTAAAAACTCCGAATCACTTTTCGGTGATTGATTGAGTCTGCCTGGAGGAACGTCGTAAAGTGAATTACTCCCAAAAAGTGAGTTACTTATCCATCTGGTGCACCCGGTAGACAAAGGAAAATAACCTGGATAATTAGGGAATTAATCCAATTTGGGAGCACTTTATATCTGATGCACAGATCTGAAAAATGACTGTAGAATTCTAGAACTGAAAAATGCATGGCTAAAATAACAAAAGCAGAATTCTGCCAGTTTCCTTACATTATTAGAAGTCTGCTTTCCTCTGTGTGGTACAGCCCAACATGACGACCTAGTATTGCTCTTTTGTTTTTTCACTGCAGATACTGTAACAAGCTTGTGATGAAAGATGGATGTGCTCGTGAAACTGCGACGACATTCAAACATCAAATCTGCACAACGGTGCTCTACAAAGCCTGCCTGGGAAGAGCTGGGGGAAAACCACATGCAAATCGCAACTCTCAAGTTTTTAAATGTCACTCTCTAACTTGCAGTCCACACCCACATGCCTGTAAACCCGGCATGTTTCACCAGGTATCACAGAAAGGTAAGTAGGTCCAGACTGTGGAGATGTGGATCATTCAGTGAAGGACATGTAAGACCAACAGAAATGTGGACCCTAAAGCACCGAGTGTTAACTGAGATGGCTTGCACTACGACATGGACGTTAATACATCTGAAGTGTCTGCTCGCAGGTGTTACAGTAGAGTCTCTCTCTGAAGAGGATTTGCTTCAAATCCTTTTAAATGAATATGGTTACGTTTTGACACGACTTACCCTGCATTCAAACAGGAGGCACCTGCCAGAAGAGTCACGCACAGCCGTCTGATCTCCTTCCACCAACTCCCTTCCGCCAAACAAGCAGACAGCTGGTAGTAAAAAGTAACAGAAATAAGTGTTATAAACACTTGTAGAATGAACACATAAATTAACATACATCACTTGTTAAAAATCCACATTCATCTAATGTTATAATCCAGTTAATATTCTGGATCTTTTATGCATAGCAGTGTATTTTAACAAAAGTTGTGATCACACTTGTAACTTTAACATGACAAAAGACTGCAAATGTTTCCGTTTCTTGTGTACATTTTTCAACTCTAAAACTCACGCATTTCCAAGCATTTATTGGACTGAGTTATTTTCAGACATTATTTGTATAATGAGAGGGAGTGTGAATAGTGTAATGAACATCTGATGTGCATAATTGTTAGGTAGCTTCATTACTTCGAATAAACTGAGACAAAGAACAAGATTTAACAGGGAATGAAAGCACAAAAGAAAAAAAGCGCCCTGTTCACTGTCCTTGAACTACTGCGGTGGAATCACTCACGGCGGGCAGTTAACAGGGTGGCAAAAAAAGAGAAAATGCTTAAGGTGCCACTTATATGCAAAGGACCTTAAGCAACAAAAATTGTCCTAAAAACATCTAATGACAGGTTTTTCAAAATTTTGAAGGACAGGTGGAACAGCTTAGCATAACAGCTGGCCAAAGTGCTGTACAATAAATATAAAAGCATAGAACAGAACAAATAAAAAACAAGGATTAAAATACAAAAAAGAGATCAATTACAAAAAGACAGCAGAAGAGCTGTAAGAAACTTAAGATAACAAAGGAAAACACACAGAGTATGTGTTCTGATCAATAATGGACACAGGACACTAGTTTGGCGAAGGAGGGAAAACAAGTATGGCCTGCAGAGTGAACTGGAGATTTTCTTGTAGAAGATGAGCTCCAAAATGCTTCCAACGACTCCACTGCCTTGTAGACCAGCAAAAGGCTTCAGAAATGATTTATTAATAACCTTTTAGTCCTTTCTCACTTGACTTAGAAACTATTTATTTGTGGCCACTTTTCAAATAGGAGAGTTACTGTGATGAACAGCAACGCACTCTGTACAGTATTTGTTTGGTTGTGGTTGCTGCTTTGGTAAAAGTCGATTGCAAACAGATCAAAACCTAAAGTGCAGCAAATGAAAAGCGTGTTATTGTTGGCTAAAATAGCTACATTTAGTTTAGCTGTTTGTTGCACTGTTCAACCATAAGATATGCAACATTTAGGGCTTCAACAACTGTTTATAAAGGCTTTGGCATTCAGTGGACACATTCTCCATTTACAATCCTGACGCTTCCTTCAGAAATGTGAGTGACAGAAAAATCCATGCAATTATTTGCTATTTGCACATGTCTGGACAGTGCATGAGGCATGGCTTCATTTAATAGTCTTCATCGTCACAGTTTTCTCACAACACATTGCCATTAAAGTTCATGTACTGTACTGTAAGCATGCCAAGCGTGCATTGCTTGAATTAAACATAGCTGTGGTGAAAGGAAGCGTCTTCAAATATTATTTTTCTACATGTTTAGGTCTATTGAAGACTCAGTGTTATAGTACGGTAACAATAGCCATCTATTTCATTCAAGTTCAAGTTCATTTATATAGAACATTTACAACAACCATAGTTGCCCAAAGTTACCAAATGAGCTAGCTGTAATCGATGCAGTATTTTCTATACTCGCATCATCCATTGCAGGGTTTCAGGAGGGCTGGAGCCTGTCCCAGCTGTTATCAGAAACAAGGCAGGGCACCAGTCAATCGCAGGGCCAACACCGAGACAAACAACCACCCACACTTATTCCTACGGTAAATTCAGAATCAACAAACCTAACATGCAAAATCCACACAGAAAGACCCCATGATGCAGCCTAAAGTAATAGCAGAGCATCAGGTAATAATTAATGCACGACAAAACATAGAAAATATTAAATTTCGGAAGTGAGACGTTTTACGATTTCATGAAAAATATTAGCTCATCTTGAACTCGATGGCGGCATCACTCCTAAAAAAGAGGGAAAGGCAGAGAAGTTGCTCCAGCAGACGTGTCGTATTTTTAACTGAAATATTTTATGCCTCCTAATTTTTTTCCTTTGCATTATTTAGCACATTAAATATTCTTTCGGTTTTCATATCAATTTTAACATTCTACTTTCATGACTAAACCGAATAATCTTATTCAGCAATGCTTTCAAACATGCATGTCACACTCTGTCCTTCCTATCTGCAGTGTTTTTTTAAGCCTTTTAAGGCCTCAGGTAAATGAGACTCAAGCCAAATCAGCCGTGTCAAACCCAATTAAGTATTGTTACTGGGGAAGTGATGACATGATTAATATGTAGAGAAAGAAAGTGCTCCTCACCTCTCCACTAAGGGGGAGCTGTTTCTTATAATTGGAGGGGGTGGGGCTGGAGTGTTAAAAAATAATCACATGGCAGGAAAAGTGTTTTGGATGAGCAGTTGGGGTCAGGCAGATCCAGAATGATATGAGGAGCAGAAATGATTGACACAGCAGGTCAGGCTTTATCACAAAGCTGTGCATCATGAAAGCGGAAGACTTCTGAAACACCCGTTTGACGCTCTACTTGACAGACAATAAAAAAAAGAGAGAGAGAGAGACTCCCAACTCCTCCCTGCAAGGCCTTGTGCTGTGAGATAAGGTTTTAATTTGGAGAGCGAATTGTGTCTTTGTACTGGAGAAACTTGTGGCGCTCTTCTCTCCAAAGCCGGAGCATGCGTAATTAGATGTGTGTTTGTCTACCTCGCTGTGATAAGTGAACGCGAGGGTATTGAGTTTAAGGGTATTACCTGCTACGTGTTTATATTTGTGTAACACAGCGGCGGACGGAGACATGCTTAAAACCCCCGTTGCTTCATCGCAGACCCCTGGGTTAGCGGAAATGATGCTGACGTGAGTTGATTAGAATCTGAGAGACTAATGGTTTCTTCTCTGATAGAGAGTTCAATCCCGTCCATGTTTGGCGTGTGAGCGAAGCAGGAAAGCAACAACAGAAGTGTGTAGGAGTTTGTGATGAGTGGGTTCTCAAATTAAGTCTGCTAGATGTGGAGTCAAATCTACAAAGAAATTCTAAGCAAAGAGCCTGCTGCTTTATTTTATCTTTTATACGGTGTGTAACCTTATATTTGCCTTGTGAGAAGATGCTGTAAGTAACTAAAAGCACTCATCGATAAGTCTCCTTAAGTGACACACTTGCTGAATTTTAAACTATACTGGCAGTCTTCTCTCTCCGCCTTTCAAAAGCATCTATATGACATCATTTTTAATTTGGGCAACTGTCAAAATAACACCGGGGTGTGAAAAAATAATATACACTGAAATCAATTTTTATTTAGACGGGGAACTAAGAGAATATGAGATGCAGAGTGCTGCTGTGAGAAGGCTAATAAGAGTTCATTGCTTAGCTCAAAGTCTTTTGGAAAAAAAGAAAAGCAGGCCCCTCTGTGTAACAATGTGATGAAACAGAATTATTTATCCCTCCAGCCAGAACAGATCAGTACTAAAAGTTAAAAATGGACATTTATGAAGACGATGAAAGTGTATGAATCATTTCAGCCTTTAACATTTCTTTCCTCTTCACTTTTCGTGCAGCCTCGACGTGTCGCGCCATAAATAGGAACTATTTTGCATCACATGCAGCAAATCTCGGATTTACTGGCTCATGTCTGTGTGACTTGTGGCCATCTGTGTTTTGAAGCCAGATAGTGAATAATTGATTGGTCCATGTATATGCAAAAGGATGAACTCATCTCAAGGGACATGTTAGGAGGTAGCTTAGCAACAAAGCAGAGCCCTGGTCAATTGTCAGGCAGCCCTTGTGGAGGCGTTATGAGCGCCTCTAGATGTGCTGGTAAAGGCAGTTTTTGCGTGTCTGTGTGTGTTTGTGTCCATGATTTCAGAAGTGTTGGAAGGTTGCTGAGGTTAAGAGTCCTCCACTCACGTTGGCACTCCTTGCAGCAGGCATCTTTCACGTAGGCAGGCACTGTGCCTGCAGGGCATTGAGGGGGAGGGCAGGAGATGGCCTCACATTGTACTGTGCCATTCTAGTGAGGACAGAGAAACACATGGTGATTATAAGAACACAGTCTATAAACTACATTATATATTATAAGGCAAGGCAAATTTATTTGTATGGCACATTTTCAGGTTCAAAAAAATTCAAATGCCTTACATAAAACATTAAAAGCATAAACGCGAGAAGAATTACAATAAAATCATTTAAATAAAAAATCATTTAAAAGATTAAAAGCATAAGAAGTTAAAAGATAACTTGCAGATTTCCGGCATAAACACATGAGTAAATGAACGTTTTGACCTGGACTTAAAAGTTTCTACATTTGCTGAGATTTTAATCTCTACTGGCAGTTTGTTCCATTTGTTTGCAGCATAACAACTAAAAACTGCATCTCAATGTTTGGTCTGGACTCTGGTCTGGACTAGTTGACCTGGGTCTTTGGATCTAAGAGTTCTGGCTGGTATATATTCTTAGAACATATCACATATTTATTCTGGGCCTAAACTGTTATGGGATTTATAGACAATCAGAAGAGCTTTAAAATCTTTTCTCGGACTGACTGGAAGCCAGTGTAAAGACTTTAAAACTGGTGTGATGTGTTCCTGGTTAAAACTCTGGCAGCACTGTTCTGGGTGAGCTGAATATCTTTAATGCTCTTTTTAGGAAGTCCTGTTAGAAGACCATTACAGTAATCCAGTCTACTGGAGATAAATGCATGAATGAGTTTCTCCTGGTCTTTCTGGGAGAATACATTTTTTATTCTACTGATGTTTCTGAGATGGTAAAAAGCTTCTTAGTGACGACTCTGATGTGGCTGCTGAAAGTGAGATCTGAGTATATCAGCACACCTGAACCTGCTCAATGGTTTTAAGACACAGAGTCTCCAGGTGTTTACTGATGCTGACCCTCTTCTATTTTCTACCAAACAGAATAATCTCAGTTTTATCTTCATTCAATTGTAGGAAATTCTCTCTCATCCAGATGTCAATTTGCTCCAGACACTGACACAGTGAGTGTATAGGGCTGCAGTCATTTGGTGATAAGGCCACAAAAAGTTGTGTATCATCTGCATAACTGTGATAATTAATGTTAATGTTCCATAATATTTAACCTAAAGGGAGCATATACGAGTTTAACAGAAGAAGTCCAAGGACTGACCCTTGGGGGACTCCACAAGTCATGGCCACTCGCTCAGATTCATAGCTGCCGATCGTAACAAAGTAACTCCGGCCTTCTAAGTAAGACCTGA
>JAVQJG010052368.1:0-17424 GCA_036024015.1 Craterocephalus amniculus | reverse complement strand
ATTCGCCTCAAACGCGCCGCCCCAAGCAAACGGGCGTCAATTCGCGTCTATACATTGACTTAACATGTAATTCATTCGCGCGAATAATTTTACTCTCGCTTGGTGTGAACGCAGGGTTACAGTTCATAAAGCCTTCAATAGAAAGCAAGAGACGTCATCGTATCTCCCTCAGTAGTTTGTTATGGACCACAACTCTTCATTATTCATTTTTCTGTGATTATTTGTGATTGAAGAATATAATTACTTTTTTAAAAATCACATATATAGCTCCTTAAACCTCCTTGTCATTTTCTTTTAAAATTCAAAGTAACCCTTCAAGCCTACTCTGCCTGTAAAGTGGCTGAAATGATGACAAACATTATCACCTTAGGTAAAAAAAAGAAAAAAGAAAATAGAATATCTTTGTTTATTTCTAAAATGAATTAGTACATTTTAACATGATGACGTTAAACCGAAAAAGGAAAAAAAGAAAATGGTAAAGTGACTTTTCCCAAAATTAATAAATAAACACAGTTAATAGCAATTTTCACATTTATCGTGTCCAGGATTTAAAAATCTCTTGTTTGAGATGCAAGTCATGAGATGCTGAACATGTCTCCATCTCCATGAGGATCCATTCTCTTTCTCTCACTGCAGCATCTTGCAAATGTAAAACCATGAAGACATTTCTTTAAAAGTCAGTTTTGAGTTTTGCAAGAAAGGTGGTTACTATCTATTCTTTGCATGAGAACAAAAAGATCATTAATCATCTGTGAAGGGAACTGTGGCCTGACAAAACTTCCAGAAGGGGGTGGGGCTGAGTTCTGCACAACACTGTTAATGATTTCTTCGTGTGTGTTGAAGCAGGGAAACACCTAAAACACCTAGAACTTAATTCTGATTTCTTTAAGGGATACATTTCCTTAAGTAATCTTGAAGAAACTCTTGCATCACATTTAGGAAAAGGTTTGAAGATGTTATGCGATGCAGAGCCAAGTTTAACTGAACACTGATGGTTTAAAGTAACTTCTGTTATTGTTATTGTTTCCCTTTTTTTCAGTTTTTTTATGTTGGTTTACACATTTAAAACTTCTTTTTTCACAGTTAAGTTTTATAAAAGTAATTAGGGTTAAGTATAAAAAACAAATGGTTAACATTTCAAATTGTTTGCTGGTGCATGAGTGTGTAATTAAACTACATAATTAAACAATTTGAATCTTTTGTGGAGTGTTTCTCAGTCTGGCTGAAATCTAGAAATGCAGCTGTTTTGCCAGATAATGAAAGGGTGGAGCGCTTTGTTACAGATCCGCTCAGAGGCTTATCTTTCTCTCTGTACAGGAAAGCTTAGCAGTAAAACCTGTCGGCCTATTGTCTGCACAATGGTGTCATTGACTCATTTCAAGTATTACAGTTTTGAATAAAGACATTTAAATATATAACGACATTTGAATTCATCCATCTCACTGTCATCTGAATTAAGAGAATTGAAATCTATCAAGCATAAAAAAGCAACAAGAAGACTAAAAACCTCTTCTATGACATTGCTAGAGTTTTCAGATGTAATTTCATATAATCTTAGATCAAGGTTTAGGTTAAGTTGATTTAGATAACACATCTAAAAGGCATAATGTTCTTCAGCAGCTCTTGGCGTACAGAAAGATAAACATAGAAATTATTTATGTAGAATAAAAAATGAATAAAAGTAATATTATATATTACTTTTTTATGTAAATCACACTGTGTACATGAAATTTAATGTGCTTCATGAAAAAATTAATTGCCACTTCATCAATACACATGTGAATATCAACTAAATCCTTTTTCTGTTCATTTTCTATACCGCTCATTCCAATTTATCCAAAGCATTACCAGGTAAGAGGTGAAGTACACTCTGGACAGGTCGCCAGTCTGCAGCAGGATCAGCATAGAGATACAAAGAACTGTTCACACTCTGTCCTGGGGTGAATTTTTCACTTTGTAAAGAGACACATTAACCAAGAAGCTCGAGTACCTGGAGACAACCCACATGTACATGGAGGTGCTATAAACTCCATACAGAAAGGCCACTATTCAATTTAGGGCTGGCGGATACTGAAAATTTGGTATTGATCTGATACCAAGAAAATGTAGGAGAAGTATCGCCGATACAAATATTGATACTTCTTTCTTAAAATTCTACAATAATATAATGTTTTAGCCTTTTCATTATTGATCATAATTATGATCAGAAAGAAAAATGTAAAAAGATTTTCATCAAATAAAAGATTTTTTAATCATCGAACACAATGCCAGATGATAGAAATCTAAATCTTGGCTCTTTTGTTTGTAACAAACATAAAATAACAACATTGTACAAAATGTTTAAAAAAACTAAATTATTTCCTTTTATCTCAGACAAATAGAAGATATGCAAAATCTGCTGTTTATTTAGCTCTTATTCATATTCTCTGTCTTTTTGACCCAAAAGTCCTCCAAAAGAAAAATAGTGATTTAATCCTGCTGATGTTAGTATCAATATCTGGATCGATCTGCCCTCGTTCAAACCCCTCCCCAGCAGAAGCTTGAACTGGCAACCTTCTCTCTGGCTGCTGTGTGATCGCCACTCTGCAGCCCATCCAGTAAACATCTTTTCTGCTTTTCATCTTTCTTTCTGCTTATTTGAGCATAAAGATGTGTTAGTCAGTGCAGATTATGGATCACTAGTCTTGGTACAAACTTCTTGCCATGAACCCAAATGAGGAAGAGCAGATTTCACAAAAAACTCAAAATGCTGATGGTGAAGTTTTCACATCACCATATCGTGACAGTCAGGTCAGCTGTTCCAAGTTCTGCTCTATCTTTGATGACAAAAACATGCTGTTCAAGGGACACACATGTCTTTGTTAAACACTACATATTTGATAAACTTGTCATTTTTTATTCATGATTTAGATACAAAACCCATATTTTCCTGACAAACGTGAGGTTTGTTCCTCTTGCCAGCTTGCTTTGAGGAGTCAAACCACAGGAATGAAGGAAGTTGCTACTTTGTGCATCACTTCTTTGCACCAAAACAGACTCTGGAAACATTTTTCTCTGAATATGTTGCATATCAACTAAACCACTCATGACTCCAACTTCTCTGGAAGCTCAAACAAAACTAACACATTTCTGATGACTTTGCAGAACTGCTCTCCTCACTTCATTAAGTTTTAGTCTTACAACCAGTTGAACCTCAGGCTTTCATGACTAAGACACCCATAATGTTTCAGCAAGTTTTTTTCCCCCTTTTGGCCAAATTTCACTTGAAATAATTGGTTTAACAAATTTTTGATGGGAAGAACTTCTCGCTCCTCCCAGGTTATTTTGAACTAGTTTTATCCAGCATTACTGTAAAGCAGCAGTCTGGTCCGCCTGCTGTGTTGTTTCAAGCAAATTTGCTCTGGCAAGAGGAGCTTCGTGGATACAAAAGCTCCTCTTAATAATCTGTATTCTGTTTTTTAATTTCATTTTTTGTTTATTTTGAATAGCTACTACTAAAAATGGATGATATAGCTGGTCCTGACTGGTGGGAACATAAAAAGAAAAAAGCAGAATACACAGAAAAATGACCACCAGCTACAAATCAATGCAATCTAACCTACGACACAGGGACTGAAGTGGGCGGGTTTCATTGTGGGCTCCTCCCACATCACTTCCTGTCCAACAGGCTCCAAGCAGATGAGGACATATCAAACTTTGATAAAGCATTGATGAAAGTAATAAGAAGTGACTTAACTTTTCACTTCTGTTCTTCCACTTCTCACATTGTTTCTATGAGAGGTAAGGCATGTTCATTTCTTTACTGATGGGGATGAGTTTAGACCTATATTTGGGTTTTCCTGCACCAGATGCTAGAAATGTCAGCTAATTAATAGGAAATATGAAACATACTCTTTATTATTTGCTAGATACTTCATCTTACACTGCGCATGCACTGAGAAGCTCAGCTGTCTCAGACACTAATATGTTTTTCTTACTAATAAGACTCCAGCCTCCAAGGCAGATGAGTGTCGAGTACCGTGAATCTACAGTGACAAAAATGGACCTTGATGAAAGTAAAATTGCCTACAAGCAGTTTTTTGCAGATGGCAGCCCACTTCGCTACTCGGGTAATAAAAATATTTTCATTCTGCTGGACTCTATCCAGCAGAAATTCTCAACTATCAGTTTCCCTCTATTATTTTGAATTATGAATCAGTCTTAACCATTGTTGTTGAAACTGAAAGCAAGGAAAAGTGAAGAGAAGACTTTTGGAAATGTCAGATGTGTGCTGTACTTGTTGTCTCTGGCATCTGAATCATTCTGCACCTTCCTCCACTTACCAGCATCCAAATCTCGTGAAAAGTCCACATTGTCATCAGCCAAAGCACATTGTTCTGACTGAAGAGATGCCTAAGGCAGCTGAATGGTCCATAAACTTCAAGGTTAAAACTGAGTTTCGTTTGGGTCAAAGGGGTCGATAAAATTCATGCACTGAACCCAGATTTAGGCATTTATATATAACTATAAGTCAGAAACCTGCAGTTAAACTCAAACACCTCTTATTACTCACTCATTTGTCAGATCAGCTAAATAATTCCAATCTACATTTCTGATTCTGGGATGTTTTACATCATTATTATTTTTTGTATGCCTTTTTTAAACATTTGCACATTCAACTGAAATATAAAGCTTCTTAGCAGGGCACGACCTATAAAAATAAAGTCAGTAAAGAAGAACAAACTACTACTGTAGCAGTATCTTTGAACATAAACTGAGCAAAGATGTTTTCAGGGGTTGTAAGTGGGTGAAGATAAACCTCAAATGTTGAGAGAATGAACTAAACTCAGAACTGAAATCCTTATAGTTGTCATGTTGGATATGTTTTTGCATGTTATACAGTAGCTTACAGCCTTCATGTTTTGTGTCATTTGTAGTAAATACCATCCAATTGAGAAATGGATCTGATGGAAAATAGGCTAAAAGAACTCACAGTTCACGCACTCACATTTAGTCAGGATTTCACAATGATTTGGATTAAAATTAAAAACTTTATATAAGTTCTTTATGTGGGCTGCATAAGACTTATTCCTAAAAATCACCAATGGATTTAATTTTCTAACCCTGACTGGGATTCAGCTCTGTGTTTGACCAATCAGAGGTTCTAGCTGGAGGCTGCCAAGTCTCAGCATCTGGGCAGCAGCTGGAGGACTTCAGGGCCCACAGTGAATAACATGTGTCAGCAGACCAGGGACTCAAACCAGGTTCTCCAGAGCACCAGACCCAAGCCTGCCTCTGTGCCTGTTATAGGCCACAACTTCCATAATTATTACAGCAAATTCACATTTCTGTAACTGCAGCTTCTCTGGCTTTTTAAGGCATCTTGTTGAAGCTTCACATTAAGAAGTGAACTCCACCAGATGAGCTAAAAGTCCAAATTTAGCCGGAAATAATTATGAAGGAGGAGGGCTATGTATAGACCCAACATCTAGATCCCTTCGATGCTCAGAGCTCATGTAAAAGATTGTTGTTGGAAGTATTATGAAATCTGTAAATCTAACTTAGTCTTGTGCAACACGTAAGCCTCATTTTGTATATTTCAAGAGAGTATAAGCCTTTTTTTAAAGCCTTTTAACACTTTGTTGGACTAACAGATCTTGTACAGTGTGTGTTCTCCTTTGAATTTGGCTTTGCAACATTTTTGCAACTTTTTGCAGCTTTGCAACAATCACTGATTTGCTTCAATGAGTCCCTGGGGAAGCTGGATCTGCTGTTTACTATCAACATCAACTGTGTTTGCAACCACCAGCTTACAGTATATGAGAATTGTTCATGATGGAAAACATCAGACCAGAAACCAGTAAAATGAGATGAAAGGTTTTTTAAGTAAACTGTGATGAATCATCGTGTTTTAGTCTTGGAGGATGCTGCAGTTCCATTAATATATCTAGTTACACTGGGTCAGAGAAGGAAATATGACAAATCACTCTCTAGATTAAGTATGTGTAGTAATCTATACTCTATGTTACTTATACGGAATATATAAAATATTGTATGTTTCAAAATGAAAATAAAGTGTGCATTTCATAACATCATAACACAAAGAGGTGGCAGGTTGAAGGGAATGTTTTGCGTGCACATTTTGTAACAACGCTGTGTAAAACCACAAGTTCCTTGGATCACTTCATCATTTCTAAGTTCCTGCTTCTGCTTTGTTTGCTGTCACTCAGTTTATGTCCTGAGGAACAACCCATTCAAGATTGCCACAGCCTGCCTGGGGTTGCTGTGTGTTCTCCTGTTGGCTGGAGTCATAGGTCAAAGGGTCCACTGTGAGTCTAACACCTGGTTTTTCTCTGCCGCATCTTCACATTGTCTGATTTGTGTTGTCTTTTCTCCTTACAGACCAAAATGTAAAAGAAGACAATAAGATGAAGATGAGATCCCTGGTTAAGGAGAAAGATGACATGCGAGAAAACCTACACATAGCACAAACTCAGAAAAATAATATTGACGCAATCCGGAACGAGTTACAGGGACGGTTTGATCGTTTATACAGGAGGGTAAACCAACTACAGATGAATAACTATGAACTGAGCCAGGAAAAGGATCAACTTCAACAAAATCAAAAGCAGTCAGAGGACAGCAACACCGCTTTAAACAAACAGGTAGAACAGCTAAAATCCAAGAACACCCAGCTGCAGAGCGACAAAGATTCCTTGACTGCAGCCCAAAGGAACTTACAGACACTGTATGAGTCTGTAGTCAGTAGCAAGACAGAGCTGCAGGCCAACTACGACTCGGTGCAAAGAGACAGGAACAATTTGCAAAACAAATTTAACAACGTGACTAGATCAAGAGAGCAGCTGCAGATGAGCTACAATGACCAGATTCAGAAAATGGAACATCTACAGGACAAATACAACTTCTCCGCCAGCGAGAATGACAAGCTCGCAAGCAACCACCAAAACTTGACCGTGCAGCTGCAAAGCCTGCAGGAGACCTACAACATACTAAAAAAAGCAGAAAATGATTTGCAGGCATCATATGCGTCAGTTGTTCAGGAAAAAAACGAGCTTGAAGGCAGGTTAAAGAACGTAACACTGGAGAGAGACCTCTTGAAGTTGAGAAGTGACAACCTGACCGCTGAGAGAGACCAGCTGCTGGAGGAAGCCCAGAAACTGAATGCTACCATTCAAGGTAAGCGGAAGGAAGTGGATAAATGCTGCTAAATTTCCTCAGTGGTTGATAAACAATCAACAAATGTCTCTGAATCGCAGAAAAAAAATGCCCCGCTGGCTGGCACAAGTTCCAGTACAGCTGCTACTACACCACGGCGGCAAAGAAAACCTGGGCCCTGAGCAGAGAGTTCTGTCAGAGTAAAGGAGCAGACCTGGCCATCATCAAGAGCGAAGAGGAAATGGTGAGTCTACACATATCGATTGCTTGTGTTACCAAGGATACCACACCATTTTTTTTTTAATGAATCTGTCATACAGCTTGTGTTTAGCTGTTTTTTGTTGGATTTTCTATGGCACTGGGCTTTTAATTATTAGCAGCGAAACATGGAAGAAGTCACAAAGATGGGGGCATGACTTGCAGCAAAGCGCCAAAAAGGCCGACTCTGACCAGGATTTCAACCTCTGTCAACAAGTCCTCCAGCTGAAATGGTTGTACAGGCTGTGTTCGTGCGTCCTGCAAGGACATGCTTTATAATACGCCCCTGGAAGGAGGTTTTGCTGTACACCACGTATCATGCAACGAGCAACTCAAAGTGTTTTACATAATGTATTAAAAGCATTACAGTAAGCAGCAAAAGAAACATTGAATAGCATGATTGAAAAGAAAAACCTTGAACCGAAAAACACATCAAGGAGAATTAAAAAGAAACAGAAAAAACCAACAGAGAGAAATAGTCAACAGAATGTGTGCAGAGGTTGATATGTTGGATTTTATCTATTTGATCATTATCATCATAATCATCATCATAATCATCATTATCATCATTATTAGCATCATCCTCACCATTACCATCGCCATCATCTTCATCACTTCCATCATAATCATTATTGTTATCATAATCATCATCATTATCATTATAATCATTATCATCATCATAATCATCACTATCATGATCCTCATTATCATCATCATTCTTTTTAAAAAGGCTTTCTGCTAACAAGCATTTTATTGATTGATTATTGTCTGGGAATTTTATATCTCATCTTTTATCACTGCTTTTTTTACTTTTTATATATTTCTTTTTTATGTTTTGGAAATGTTTTTAGCAAAACTTGATTTTTGTTGAATTTTAGCTTTTATTTTCTCTATTTTACCTGTTGTTTTCCAAAAGTCTTGGTAGCACTTTGAGATTCCCTGGCAAAATAAAGTGTGATACAAATAAAATTTTATTATTATTATATTAATATCATCATCATCATCATAGTGATCATTATCATCATTATAATCATCAACATCATCGTCATCATATTCATCGTTATCATTATCATCATCGTCATTATCACCATTATAATTATTATCATCGTAATCATTATCTTTATCATAATCATCATTATCATCATCTTCATCATCATTATCATAATTATCATTATCAACATCATCATCATTACTATCATCATCATTATTGTCCGTAACATTATTATTATAATTCTCGTTATCATTATCAAAATTATAATGATAATCATCATTACTATCATCATCACCACCATCATCATCAAAATCATAATCATGTTCATCATCATCATTATTATTGTGTAGTTGTCTTGGTGATAGTTGACTGATATGAGGTTTTTTTTCACATCAGTGCAAACATTACTACAAAGGGGAGAGAGGGGGGGGGTGTAGGCTGTGGACAGGCTGCCAGCCATTGACTGGACCCCGCAATAACATTTATGCCTCTTTCCCCAGACCTTTATCAACGGCTTGTACAGCAGTGACAAAGAAGCTTGGATCGGGCTGTCGGATGGAGGAGTGGAAGGACAGTGGGAATGGGTGGATGGGACCCCACTGACCCTAACGTAAACACACCAAACACATGCCACATAATATCTAGAATGTGTAATGTCTCTCCCCTCAAAAAAAGGATGGAGCGGGGTTTATTCTTACTCTTTTGCTCCTCAGGTTCTGGGCCAAAGGGCAGCCCAACAGCCACCAGGGCAGGAACCAGGACTGTGTGGAGTTTTGGCACCGTTCGAGCAGCAGAGGTGACTGGAATGACGAGGGCTGTAGTGTTGAACAGAGCTGGATCTGTGAGATGTAGACTGGCTTCAGGCCACGGTTTACACGCTAACAATACCACAACAAACATCTGGAATCTCTGTTTTTGTGAACTTGAAATAATAGCATGCTCACAGTATGTATTCTTTAAACATAATCAGTTTCATAATCAGTTTAATTTAGACACATACAAACATTAAGTGCAACTAAAGCCTGAAATCTACTATTTGTGGTGAGTTCTGCTTTTAGAAGCCGGTTGACGACGAGGCAGAGGCAGATGAGCCTGGTTGTTCTGAGCAGTGTCTGACTAATCTGATCCATTAATATCTGTATATATTGTAGAAAGACATCCTGATTATCCATTTCTTTTTTTACATTTTTTCTTGGTAGTACACAAATAAGAATGTGCTAATTTACCAGATGAAGTTGAACCAATCTGCTGTCATAATAAGTTGATTCTGTGAGTCATGGATACATTTTTCTTCACTCTGTTTTCATATTTTTCTATTACTTTTTGATTCATAAAGATAATTTCTTGCTTATTGTTTGACTGTTTTTCTTGCTGCAAGCAAGGGAACATGAGCAGAGTTTATTTGTTACATGTTTCTGACATAAAACCATTTTAATCAATAACCATCGGAGTGGCGTTTTTACACTCATGTCAGAAGATATTTTTACAGTGAAATGAAGATTCATTTTCTCATTTTTATTCTTAAATCATTGAATAAATGTTTGATATTCATTCATATGAATTATAACTATTGAACTTAAACCAGTTGTGCTTGAAGTTTAAATGACATTTAATCATTTATTCAGATAAATGAACACTTTCTGAACCACTTCACCCAACTCACCCAGTTCCAAAAAGCTAATTTCCAGCATGTTTTATTTCCATCCTGGATTGGGTTGGGTCAACATCGGTACTGTGATCATCTTGAACGATTGAACTCTTCAAACACCCATCCATCAGCAAAGCTTTTATCAGTCACTATGCAAAAATATTTAACACATATGGAACAATAAAGATTTGAATGAAAGTGGTTTTTGTTCTTTTATTAACAAATGGCAGCGATAGCAGTTAATGGCAAAAGTTAAATGATTAAAACTTGAAACATTGATGTAATAGATTGCCATTTCATACTCAAACCAAATGGTGGCGACGCCTCAGGAAGGTTTACTTCCACAACCTTTTTATAAAAATCATAGTGTAGTCACTAAACACGGCTCTGCCAAGTGGAACCAGCAGATAAAGGGTTAAAACCACTGATAAGTTCAGTGATTACTGTAACAGAAATTAAATGACTCCATACAGACAACACTCTGGGTCATCTTCAGGGTTGGCCTCAAACATCTGAAATTAGCAACGATAAGACAACAATTTGATTTACTGTTGGTCACATAATTTTATTTTCAGTTATTCATTCTAAGGAAAGTTTAGTGTTGGTCAAAAACATTCCTTTTATAAATTAAAATCAGTTTGTTCTCAATAAAATCAGTTCATGCCTGTTTCATCCCTGGAAGCTACCAGGTATGGTCAAGAGGGAACTTTAGTGAACTGATGTATCTTTCCAAAGTGGTGGAAATGGTGGCATTGCAACCGTTTATGCAAATTAGTCACATGACAGCAGTGCTCCTCACAGTGGCAGCAGGAAGGCACTGGGAAATAAAAATAAAATCTATGGGAAATAATCTACAAAGACCTCGCTGGGCCTGAATGATCCTGGAACCAGACTCTTCGGGGTACTTTCATGTGGTTTTCCCAGACTCCAGTTGGCAAGTTGGATAAGGGTCTCCTCCATTATAAACTATCTGTCACTTGGAGTAAACTTATACAATATAATATGATTCAGCACATGCTGCTCTTTTAATACTACTCATTTAACTCATTTAATTTGGGGTCCTCTTTTTGGCAATTTAACACACTTATGTCACAATTATTGTAAATTCTTGATTTACTCACAGATGGGCAATCCATCCATAATGAGGATTTATCTATAGTAATTATTTTTTCAGTTTATTTTTAAGTCCTTACAGTATAGTTATTGTAAATTCCTGTCTAAAAATTTCAATGACCCATGAAAGCCCTGGGATTGCTGTTTTCTAAGAGGTTTGACTGTACGTTTTGTCTTGACATCTCAATCAATCACTAAACAGCTTCACCTATAATTATTTTATAGAAAAAGAAAAAAAAAGCTCAAAATGTGTGCTAATATAAGGTGTTGTAGGGTATGTCCATGTGTGTGAGATCAAGATGAAGTTTTATGTTGCAACTGTGTGGGGCGTGCTTCCTGTCAGCAGAGATTAGTAAAAAAAATGATCTGGGAGTTCTTCTTTCTCAGAATTTTACAATATGATCCCACTAGAGGGAGTTCATCCCACAATTTTCATGTTGCTTGAATATTAAAAAACCAAACTAATTAGCATGTTCAGGAAAGCATACTCTCCCCTGTATGGTCTTATCACGCATCTTTATGCCCTTTATTTTACAGTTAACCATTTTTGTGGATGGAGTGGTTTCTAGTGTTACAGGAAGAGATTTATGACATTTTTAGACACAGAGCTCTTCAAGCATAAAACAGGAAAGTCATCTGTTTCATTACACATTGAAAGAGTTGTACAAGAGGAAAACTTTATGTGTGTCTGAATCCCCTGTTCCATTTGGCTTCTAGAGAGACGTACTCATTCCTCTCCAAAGCCGCCTTCGCACACGTTTTCAGTCCACTCTGAACTGCAGAGCCTTTTTTCATTTACTGTGATTAGAACAGATTTGTTCTTATTAACTAATTCTTATTAACACTAAAAGATTAAATGAGAATTGCATTTAAGCAAAATATAATGCAAACAGTAATAAACACTTGTTACCAACCGGCTCATAGATGGCAACAAGACGGAGGGAAGACGACGCAGGATATGATTTTAACAGCATTTATTTTTGCTAAGAATGAGAGCGAGGGATGGATGAACGCAGATCATGCAGGATCCATGCGGACGGAAGGCAGGTGGCACAGCGATAGTGGAAGCTCGAGGAGAGCCAGATGGTAGAAGGAGAGTGGTGGCCTTCTTTGACCAGCCGCACACCTGCTTTTATCCCTGCTGTAATCAGTGCAGGCGGAGTTTTTAACAAGCCAGAGAGACGGGTGTGCACCAGGTCCTGGACAGAAAGGGTAGCAGGTAACAGCTGTACAAAAAACAGTTCCCACATAAACCCCAAAATAAAAACATAGGGTATGTAACACACTATTATATGCATATTATATTATAATATTAACAGCAGGTGTACATGTCGACTTAAAGCGAGTGAGATAAGCATGTTCTGCATTATTTAATTAGCTTTTTGCTTATGACTGTGCACTATTATGTCAAGGTAATCAGTAGAAATTGTTACAGTATCCCGTTTTATTCAGAGTATCTTAATTATCATCAGAATATCACTGTGTGTGTGTTAATGTAAACCACTGATGGAAACCGGAGGCACATCTATGTTGAAACTGGTGGGATTTTAATCTGAGTGTTGTTTCATTGGAGGACATTCATGAGCTTTTGTACAAATATTTTAAAAAGGTCAGCTCTCTAATTTTCTTTGATAATCTGTCTTCATATCCATATTCAAGTAGCATCCTATATGGTTAAACCAATCTCAAAGTCTAAAACACTCTCGTTTGTTTCCAAGTTTCCATGAAAACCTGGTCTCAGAGACAAGTCCACAAGCACACCAAGCAAACATTCCCTGCATGAAAATATGAGTTTTTCCAAAGTATAACTAAGCTGTTTACATTCTATCTATGCAAATGTGTGATTGAAAGTGAGTTTAGACTTATTTGTTCTACCTTTTTGAAGGTTGGTGTGAGTTCACATGCAGCTGCTCCCACACTGTAGTATGATGATACTAAGAACTCACCACCTACTTGTATGAGTGGGTGGAGATGTAGAGATTCAGGAAAAAGACAGATGCACAAAACAGAAACACACAAAGAGGCATCGAGTCTGCGCTCACCCATGTATGTACAGTAGGTCGACTATTACATGTTCAGTCAGAATGCATCTATACAATGTGTATGTAGAAGAAACCATGTAAACCTGGGAATTTAAAAGTTGTAACAAAAAATATCCTTTACTCCATAAAATACCAGGAATTACACTATAAAACATGTTTTATCCTCTATAAAATGATTGGAGTTAAATCAATGAGAAAAATGCTGTCAAAAGAAAAACATTGCTTCAAATTCTATCATTTATCATGAGTAAATACATTTTTCTCAGTGTTTTAAGACTTTGTCATGAGCAATCAGAATTAAAGTTGCAGATGATGTTCCAAATGAAACAAAGCTCACTCCCAGAGGGTTCGAAGGTTCTATTCAATACGGAAAAGCAAGTATGATATTCAAGATGTTTGCATGTGTACTGTACAAACGCCGTGAAATGTATAACGTGAAGGTGCATTTCTGTTTTTGGGGTAAAATGTTCACATTTAAGTTCACAAATGTGCAGCTCATACATTTTCAACACATGAAATATTTGCATTGTTCGATGTAGTGATCAAGGCTCGTTACACACCTGACAATGGATCTACAAAATCAGCAAACATGACGATAAGAGTAACCACCTTATGTTATTTTTTAATGTACCATCTGGTTGTTGTCCTTTATGATTAACTGACAATTATTTGATCATTCATCAATCAATAGCTAATTAATCCGATATGACAGAAACACTGTAGGAAGCTTAGCTAATCATTAGTGAATCATTAGTCCCTTATTCATACATAAGGAGTTTGTGAGAAGCTAAGCAAATTGTGTGACCCTTATTGTAAAGTGTTGCCAAGCACTTAATAATGACTCATAATTTTCACAATAAGCAAAAGGATCCCTCGGGCCTGATTAGACCCTGACAGGCTGGTTTTTCCCCCGGGCCTTATGTTTGACACCCCATAGGCTATAATATCTACTGTACCTTAATTGCAATCATGTAAAAAAACACATACTAAAAATAACTGAAAAAATAGTAAATCTGATGGTTGTCACAGTTCTTATTACATAATTCATTTGAATTGACCACGCATACACCTGAATGCTGTATTTGAAAACATTGACACTAATGGGATTGTTTGCATGATTCTACTAAGACACATCCTAGTTTCACATTATACATGTAAGTGAGAGACCAATAATATTTTCCAGTCATATAAAATCCAAAGTCCTTTCTGTTGCCCTCTGTCCTCCTTCTAACCAACTCCCCCGCCTACAACTCAGCTCACTCACTGTGAGCAGTCCAAACCTCCCGGAGGCTCCTTCTGGTTGGTAAGTTTTACTCCACATGTATCATTGCTTGTGACTGCATTTTAGATTATTCTGCTGCAGCATAAATTACAACTTGTAGAGATTAAATAAATTTTTAGTGGTATTTTCAAATCAAAAAGGTTTTATCACCTCAAAATTCTCTTATTCTGAGTTGTCAAGTTAGTGGAAGATTAAATTGTTTAAAAAAAAGAAATCAGGTTAAAAATGTAAAAAAAGAGATCCTTTCCATCATTCTAAGCAAAATGAGTGTAATATAAGTTTTTTGTCTTTAAATTGTTATCTAAGTTCCTTTGAGATGCTCTCTCTGAAAGTGATGTGTTGTTTATTACTATTTCTCAAACATCAAACCATCTAGTTTGTTATTAAGAAATAGGAATTCAAGCAAGCTCTTTAATGCTAGAGTTTGATTTATAATTAAAAATATGACACAAACACATTAAGTTATTTTTAAGTTACTTTTTTTACACATTAATAAGCCCAGTGGGTTTTTTGTTGAGGAATATTGCTACATCTGTCATCACACATATGATAAATAAATGTTCATTAACAGAAAGAACTTCCAGACAGATTACCAGAAAAACACTGTGGGAGGATTGATGGGAAGGGGATTTAAAATGTTTAACCGCAAACTGAGGTTTCATATGCACAAATCATGTATCAGAGAGAGGGATGTTGCTCTTGTTTTTTTTTTTTGTGTAAATTCACATGAAGATCCAAGAACATTTTGTCAAAGTTCTCACAGACTCTTGACCTAAAAGATCCTATAAAAAACCTTGTGAACAACCTAGAGTGATATGCATGATGGCCCGAGAATCTCACAGAAACAAAAACGAAAGACATCATTCAAAAAGAAGAAAGTGTAACTGTCTGATTATCATCTGCTGTAGCACAGTTCAGTAACTGCACCCTATCACTCTTTACTGTAGATATTATCCTCTGACTTTCTGAATCTAATTTAAAGTTTTTACATAACTCACATATAAAAAGGATTACAGGTTACTGCTTATCTCCGATGCCTGGCAGCTGAATGGTCCAAAGGTGGACGGTGAAAAGTTTATCTGAGCCATCAATCCAATGGATCCTTCAGAGAACAGTGAAACGTGAGTCCGCTGCTTTTATTAATTCTTTTTTAACTGGTAATTTTGACGTTCGATCATTAATTCAGCTCATAAATTCTTATTAGGGTGAATGTAAAGGACCTTGTAACCAGATTCCTTGAAAATGAATCCACAAAAAAGTCTGCTGGATCGAAGAATGAGAACAAAAAGTAAGCTTAACCCCATCCAGTTTCAACGGATGGGGTTTTAAGTAGTATTTGGAATAGTTTTTTTTTTCAAGAGTCCACAAAAAAAATTTATAGTTCCATTTTTGTTTTACAAAATAAAACAAGTTTTAAGTTTAAAAGGTTTTATGGTCCATTCATTTTAGGTCTAAGACAACAAAGCAAATATTTGGAGGATCCCTCAGGTCTGAACATTCAAATGATCGTCCTTTCAAAGACTCACAGTAAGATGACATAAGCTTCACACAACCCTACATAAAAAAAAAAATCAAGAAATGGTTTCAGATAATGAAAAGTAAAAATGTTTTCTTTTGTTACATATGTATGTATATTGCCTGAGCAATAAATATATACATGTACAAATATATATGCATTTTGATTTATTCTGTTACCTTTGGAAGAACCACCATGTTATACACTATAAGGAAGCTTAGATTCCTGAGATGGGAATAATGTATTCCAGAAAAATAGTTGGTCCATGAGTCTTTTATCCATAAACACTTGCTACTTTCAGGATTTTAAGGTGTGAACATATTTTGTAAAAGCGTAATTTCATTTCAGGTTGAAAACATCAAAGTCCTGTGAATCTGTGAGTGGAAGGTCTGAACACTCCATCGATCGTCCTTTGGCTTTCAGAGACTCAAAGTAAGATAATACAAAGTCAAATCCTCACATACTTGAAAAAATCTGCCCATATTTTCAGATTTCTTTTTCATTTTTACTAATTCTAATATAATTCCTGTAATCTTAGTTTGAACACATGTCGAAAACATTCAGCTAGGTTTTATACCCGTAGGTTCCAGGCTCCCAGTGAATGAGATATGACTAATAAATGAATATTTTACTCATTCTCCCTTCCAAGTACCTGTTTAGTTTTGGAGCAGTACAGTACTCCAGTAGCTGATGATACTGCAACAAACAGTCCTGTCACACCAGAAAAGGTCCAGTAAGAGTAGTCCAGTAAAATAATTGGCCCCCGAATCTTTTATCTGTGAACACCTGACACTTTCAGGATGTGAACATACTTTGTAAAACTATAATTTCATTTCAGGTTGAAACCAACTGTGCCAAAGTTCAGTGAATCTGTGAGTAGCAGGTCTGAACACTCCATCGATCGTCCTTTGGCTTTCAGAGACTCAAAGTAAGATGATACATCCTCACACACACACATTCATCAAACATCTGAACTTACTCTCAGATATTTGTTTTCTAATTTTTTTAATGTTAATATACTTCCTGTAAGACTGAGACATAATCTGGAGATACATATTTTATCTTTATATAGATATTCACAAAAGTAAACATGAAATGACACAAATGCATTAGCATAGTTGTACCAGTTATTTTCACCTTTTGTATCTATATTTGCTTCTAGTGAAAGACCAGGGTCTCTGTCTACTTCTGATCTCTTGATTTACACGGTTTGGATTGTTGCCTTGATCATGTTACAGCAACTAACTCTACTTAACTCTAAAAAAAAATAAAATAAAAAAAACAAAATTGTTGAATAAGCTAGGGCTGCACGGTGGTGTAGTGGTTAGCACTGCGGCCTCACAGTGAGAAGGCCGCGGGTTCAAATCCCAAGTTGGTCAGGAGCCAGAGGGGGCGTCTGATTCTGGCTGAGGAGGGGTT
>JAVQJG010052353.1:0-19354 GCA_036024015.1 Craterocephalus amniculus | reverse complement strand
TCTCATGTGATGTCTAAAGTTTGTTTTCTTGTCAGGCATTGTGTTATCCCTTTGTGATCGGTGATAAGTTTTTTTGTAATATTTCTTTATCGTATTCATAAAATCATATGATGATTATAATAATTTTGAAAAAGTTGATGATGACGTTTTCTTGGCACTAAATCTCATTTTTAATTTTTTAAACAAGGCCCCCTGACCTCCACTTTGTTAGCCAAAGTCATTTTTGCTACCATAAACAGCAAAAACCTGGCAGGTGGTCACATATGAATAATAAATAATGCACTAGCTGGGGAAACAAAGTGGTGAAGTATAACATCATACCAAGTAGACATCCAGCTCAGAGTCTGATTGACTTGTGCTGAGGGGCGGCAGGGGATCATCGAGAGCGATCGTTGAACTCGAAGCTCGTCGATCCTCACTGGAACATTAAAAAAAGCAAATGTTGTGTAACAGTGCGCATTATATGAGTACTATCAATCTTTTTACTGCTTCTATCTCTTTTGTGATTTTTATGAGCTCAGTTGTAACACCAGAAAAGCCTTCAAAGACTAAATGGGCACATTTAAATGGGAGCAATGCAAATCTCTCTCTCTATTAGAATTTAATTCTTTTTATGTATAAAAATTCAGATCAAACATCATTTTAGGAAGAAAATGGATTCTAGACCCTCTTTTATCATAAACTTGTCTGCATATACCATGATTTGGTGTGTAAATAGTACCTATTTTCAGGATCCTCTTCATCATGTTGGCTGATCTCAAACGTGACAGCGGATTTTGGAAGAAGATCTGGTTGTTTGGAAGAACTGTAAACTGTTGCAACAAAAACGCCATGAGCTAAAAACAAGAAAGATTCCTCTGAGATTATATCATTTTAAAAATGTGTGACTTACAGTTTCCGTCCAGGTTGTCCATGCTCTGGGCCTTTTTCTCCTCCTTCTTGTCCTTCTGTGGGGACAGGAACTCCTGCGAGGCCGACTTTCCTGCATGGAGGGAATTCTTCTTCCTTCTAGAAGATGCTCCTCTCAACGCTGACATTCATAAAAAACAGGGGAGTATATCACAAAACTAAAGCATGAATATGCATGGATGTAAAATACAGAAGAAACGGTCTGAGTATGACTCACGATGCAGCTTTTTGAATACGGTCGTGCCCATGAATTTAAGGAATCTGTCTGCATAAAAGCTGGGCCTGTGAACCGATACTGTGTCCTGAAATGCAACGACAGTTGTCAGACACAAATACAGTCATGAGTACACCAAAACCCGCAAGTGAGAAGAAAAAGGGAAAACAAAACACACCCCATCATGTACAAGAGCCTTCCAGGAGTGCTCCATCTTCTTAATGAACCTGAGAATAAATGAAAACTGCAGATTAAGATGTGTTTGATGAATTATAATCATTAAATGTAGTATGACAAATGAATAATTGTATGAATATCATAGACAGTTACAGAGAAAATTGATTTAAATACAGAGCCTCTCCAGTATTGTGTTACCATGACTAGGCAAAAACATAAATCTGTGGTCTACACTTTACCTTTGCATGATCATGATTTGTTTTTCAAACTCTCACTTTGAAAAACAAGGCCAAGAGAGGCCAAGTTGAGGAGCAGTTTGTTGGATTTACAGTTCAGGACTGAACTGGTTACACTCCCCAAAATATAATATTTTACCAGTAATGACTCAAGAATTTCTAAAATTCTTATTTCGTATCCATTTCTTGTCCATGACTTATGCATTATTATATAACTTTGACACATTACTCGTCCAGTATTGTGCATTTGAGGAGAGATTCTCCATTTATTAAATGGTAAATGGACTGTACTTGTAGAGCGCTTCTCTAGTCTAGGCGACCACTCAAAGCGCATTTACATGACAAATCTCATTCACCCATTCATACCCATGAATACACAGCACCTATATTGTAACATACTGGATGCTTATTAGAAACTAACCATTCACACACGTTCATACCCCCGATAGGCACATCGGGACGCAAGTTAGGGTTCAGTGTCTTGCCCAAGGACACTTCGACATGTAGCGGGGTGGAATCGAACCGCCGACCTCCTGTTCAGTATGCGACTGCTCTATCCACACAGGCCCCAGTAACAGGTGATCAGATAAATTTCCTACAGATGAGCTCACCTGTAAGACTGAAGGATGTCGATGATTCCTAAAAAGATGAGCAGGTTCTCATCCTTATGTTTGGCAGGAATTCCACCCATTCTGGAAGAAGAACGAAGTCAGTAATTTTTAAGAAAGCAATCAGTTTGATAAAAAAAATGTTCAGCATTTGTGCTTTAACAGCTAAAACCTGCAGCCTTCTTAACCTCTGACACACTACATGGCTACAAGGAGCTGATTTAAAGCCAGGTTAGGGAAACTACATGTTCAAAACACAAACACTACTTTTCAGCTCGCAAAAGCTGGGCTTACGTCTCATCATCAGCCGCTGGTTCCGGACCCTTTGAGCTTCCCTGGATGGACTCCAGAGCGGTGGAATAAAGGACCTTCTGTCCCCGCTTGCTGTCACATCTGCTTCCTCTATCCAGCGGCTTCCTGTCCAACACATGAATCCCCAGCAGGAGACTGTAGTCCATGATCTTAAAACTCTCCAGGACCTGGGGGAAAGAGGCAAAACATAAGCCACCCCATAAGAATGAAAAAAGGATGCCTTGAGTGTAAATTAAAACAAAAACAAGCTTTAAAACACCTATAATTTCTTCTTTTTAATCCAATCCAGTTCATAGGTTAAATCCTTCTGCAAACTAAAAGTACGATATGGCAGAGATTTAAATCTCTTTGATCAAACACTCATACGGTGAGGTAACTGCTGTAAACAAAGAACTTCTTAAAGTGCATTAGGTAACCGAACACAAACGCACACACACACACACACACACTGAAGTTATATAGAGCAGCTGAGTGAGAGCATTACTCCCAGATGGACCAGTTTGTTTTGCATGTTACAGCAGCTCAACCTGATCGTGTGTCAGGTGCTTCGCCCTGCTGGGCATTAATCCCTCATTTAGTTTATCGCTATTCAAATAAACTGGACAGGTCTGAGGTGGCCATCAGAGCAGCTCCAGAATGAGTGAGCATGGTCCAGCTCAGCGACTGGCCTGCAGCGGTTGCATAATGTTATCAAAGAGGAGAGTCGTGCAGCGATCATCGGCTTAACTTGGGACAGAAATGAGCAAAGAGTTAAACCCTGCGGTCTTGAAATGATAAGTTGATTGAACAACCAAGAGATTACGTTTGAAACTTAATATCTCTCAGTACTCAGCTCATGCTGGGAACTTTTAGTGCATTAAAAGCAAAAGAAAATGAATTGATTAAAAAAAAAAAAAACAGTTAAAGATTCAGACACTAACATTTCATCCAAGCATGGCAACAGCATGGCTCGCCTTTTTCTTCTAAATGAAACTCATGCATACAGCCTCCCTCTCCAGTTAATGAGAATAAGCAGTATACTACTACTACTAATGATACTAATAATAGTAATAATAGTAATAATTCATATGCCAATTATCTGGGTGATAAATGTTCTTTAAACTTGCTGGAGACAAATTTGGTCCACATGCATGAATCCCAGTGATTTCTTGGTCCAGTTCACTTCCCTAAAATTGAGAAGGCCCATCACAAGAGATGTGTTTAAAACTTTCAATTAAACTTTAAATTAAATCTTTTATTATTACATGGTCTCTTGGTACAACTACAAACAGCAAGATCTTTTATTTTCAAATAGTCAATTAATAAAGAAATCCACTGATGTATTTATTTTAGCCAACCCTATTGTAGTAATGCTTTACCGCCACAAGGTGGCGAGAATTTCCAAAGCTGTAAGCTAAGCAGGAACAAATAGCAGAAAATACTCAAAAGCCGTCAGATTCTGGTACAAAGTGTGAAAAGCTATGAAATTCAAAGCCAACAGAGAACAAATATAAGAATTATGAAGAGCTAAAGACAACATTATGTGGAACCCTCTTTAAATAAATAAAGAAGTCCATGCAACCATTCCCAGGTAAAGCTAGCTTATCATTAATCTACCACGAACAGCCATTAGAGGGCAACTCATCCAACAGAAAGCCCATCACATCTCAGCAGTGGAAGGCGAACCATAAATCTTATACTATATGTGAAGAAAAGAAAGAGAGAAAGAGGCATAGCAAAAAACAAGACGGGAGTCAACCTCGAACTGACCTAAAACAACTCAGAGAAGAGACAGAAGCAGGATGAGAGAGTTGTATTCTGTGAGAAAATCTGCCAAGTTCAGAGTTTAAAAATGGAATTTTGAAATATTTGATGGCCTTTGTTGAGCCTGAGTTTATAATCCTGTCATAAAAAACCACGAAGAACAACAGACTGAAGAAATGAGAAACTGTATGATAGCCGCACTGTCCGCTAGCAAAGGCTGATTTTTAGATGTCACCCCCAACCAAATTGTGTGCAACTCTCCTGTGTCTAAATGTGCTGAACTTAAAGATGCACCATGCTGTTATATAGACCTACACACTACGGGCTGGATCCGGGATCTGCAACCTTCACAAACCAAAGGGCCAATGTACCCTCGGACCAGCCAGATAAAACTCGTTTAAAGCCGCAAAAACAAGAAAACTCAATATTTTTGGGATAAATAGCGACAATGGAAAATTTGTAATTTTCGAAGAGGCACAATATCTTTATCTAATTTATTTAATTCTAATCTAATCATTTTTGGCCAGCACAATACTACCAACTTGGTGTTAATAAAAACTGAGTGCATGCCGGGGTGAGGGGATGGGAGTGCTTTAAGATCAGTTAATAATTCTCAACAAACTGATAAAACTATTTTTGCTTGAAATGTGCATCCATAGTAAAAACACCTCCTAACCAAACTGCAACTCAGAGTTGATATTTACTAGCCACCGTGACCTCGCAGCAGCAGGTTAGCCTGACTTTTGGAGAAACTTTAATGGTGATGTTTTATTCTGGTCAGCTTTGTGTCCCAAATCCCTTTTCTGCTCCCCAAAGAGTGCAAACTCCTTTCATTGACATGCTTGAAGCTGAACTACCGTGCCCGGTTGTGCTAACAGATAAAAGATCATTGAGCAAACTTACTCGGCAGTCCCTCTGCAGGGTCTTCATCATGGCGCTGTAAGTATCAGGGTCCAGGTACAGCCCCTCGTGTATCTCGTAGAAGTCCAGGTCTTTGAAGGTGGGTGAGGACTTGGCACGCTCTTTGCGTGAGGCCCGGCGTTTGTAAGAGGAGCCCTTCAGGTCGTACTTGTAGTGCATCTTCATGGCTCGTGGCAGCACATTGTTCATTACCACCACACGGACGGTGACGCCGCCACACTGGATGCAGTAAAGGCCGTAGAACTTGGGCAGCAATGTCCTCGGGTTCTGATTCAGATTCTGCAATGATAAAGCAATGATGAGGACAGACGAATCTGCTTTAGACAATGTTGATCAAAAAAATATAAGACGGAAGTTGAAACTGCAGCCTAAATGATAAGATGATACTGCAGAAGTATGGAGATTATCAGAGAGAAAATTTCATAATCAGCCTGCATGTTTACCGTAAAGTTACAAAGGTTACTTCAGGAAATGTTTGCTTAAGCAACTCACCATGTAGTAACCAGGAAGCAGTTTCTGCAAGAACTCGGCCTCTTTATGCTGCACGGTTTTGATGATGAACTCGTCGTCGCTGGTGAGGTAGAACCAGGAACTGCTGGCGCCGGGGTTAGTCAGCTCTATCAGCGGCTCATTACAGATGGAGTACTGAAATTCACGGTGAAGCAACAGAACAGCATTTTGCAACCAATGAAGAGGAATCTTACACCTTAAAGTGTTGAATCAGAATGATGAAGTGGTTTTTGACTGAGTCTGAGTTTACAGTCTCACCAGATAGTCGTCTGGTTTGATGCCGAAGAGCTCTCTGAAGTAGCGAAAAGCCAGCGGGGCGTACGTTTTCAGACGGAAGTCTGGGAAGTGATGTGCTGGAGTCAGGTTGCTGCCCTCACTGGAAAACAAACAATTGTTAGTGGTTTTTGTCATGGTCATGCATTGTGTATTCCTTTATATTTAAAAGGCAGGTAACACAATCAGGACAAGTCTGCATTTTAAACCCAAACTGACCCTCTTACTGTAGCTTTTCAGTATTGGGGATGAATATTCAGACCACCTTGCTTGGATTATGTAGAAAAAATGTTCTGTCTAATGAGGCCAATCTGGGATTTAAAGCTTATAGATCACAAAAACAAAGTTTTAAACTGATGTGAACTGTATACAGAATTTATTCTTCAAACAATTCACCATGGGTTTTACAGTGAACCCACATGTACACAATACATGTATTTGCTTACCATATAGTGCTTAAACTCACTTTGTGTAAAGGTGTGTATAAATGTGTGTGTACCTGGGCAAGAAGACACTTTCCACCACAGAGAAGTCCTGCATTAGAACATCTCTGTCTGGTTTGGAGCTGAGGTTTCCCACAACGTATCCAATACCGAGCTGGATGGCTCCTTTCAAGGCTGCTGGTGTGGGCTTAATTAAGAAAAGACAAACTAATTAGTTCTTCCGTGGCTCATTGTTTGTTTTAGCTATACATTTTTTCTTTGTTGAATAATTTATCTTTAGCAACAACCACTTTGGTCCAGAACAGAATAACAGATTAACAGTTCCTCTTAGGATAAATTGCAATTGTTTATCCCCCTTAGCTGTACTTTCTGTTTAGAGCTAAGAAGCTTGTAAATATTCTCAGAGGTGACGTTAACCTGCTACACCAGCATGTATGCATTGTTAGAACTGTACTCAGTGGACAAGCCTTGTGAAGCCCTTGTTCTGTTGTGTCAAGCTCATGCCAACAGATTAGCAGAACTGTTAGCTGAACCTGTAATGATGCACATAAAGCTGACTTTTCAGGATAAAGGTCCTCTCTGTTAAAGTACCCAATTTTTAAAGGTGTTATTTTAGATAAATTGGAAAGATAAGTAAAAAAGTAGATCATTTATCTTGACTTTCAGAGGCAATGCTAGCATATGTAAGGCTAACAATAACCAAACTACACAGAAATGTGTTTAAAACACTTTCAACTTGCAATGTCCATTTTTCAGACTGGCCTGTTTGAATAAGCTCATGGCTACAATGCTAACATGCTGATGCTCGGCCGGTCCTCTGTTAAAGGGATGCTGTGTAATATTGGGCCTTTAGGGGTCCTAAACCTGTAACTTCCCCCAAAACTGAACGTTTGTACCAAAACATCAGCCTAATGTGAGTATTAACGGATAAAATAGTGCATGAAACACAGTGGGGTGTGCTCCATGCTATTTTTTCCTTGATGTTTGTCAAATCTGAACAAAGTAAGAGGGTTAAAATGTTATCTGAGGAACCCAGAAAGAGAGAAACTGTTTAATTTTGCCATAGTGTCATGTCACCGGTGGGAAGTTACAGGGTTAGCCCTCTAGTGGCCAAAACTTACACATTATCTCTTTATGACTGACAATGTTAAGGTTGTGGGCCATGTGAATTACCACCTGGAAATTACAGCGTTACATCAAAACTTTTGACATCATCACATCTTGATATGATCAGTTTACATAATTCATGCAAATGAATTGAGGACTTCTTTGAGATATCTCAGTCTGGTGATGATAGAGTGGCTGAAACGTTTGTGATAATTTATCAGTAAATAATAATAGTTACCAAATCCAAATGTATAAGCATATCCTATTGTATTTATGAGATATTAACTATGATAAAGACCCCCAAATAAAAAAAGAATAAATAAATCTTCTGAATTGCATGACTATGAGTAAGGCAACTATCATAATGAGTAAGGGTGTCTGCTGTTTTACAGATTCAGTTAGCGACAGGCAGCTCAGAGTTTGATGGGTGTCAATCATCCGTTCCCACGCTCACAGCTCCTCTCTCAGTGCCACATCTTCGCAAATTTTTGTATTTTCTGGGAGTGACAAGACACATGATGCTGCCAATGAGCCAGCAAGCTTAAATTCAGCTCTTTAGAAACCTCAACAACTCCTTCATAAATAAGAATTATCAAGAACAGGAGTGACAAAGAGTTCAGGCTATGTTCTGTGAGAATGCCAACCCTGAAAGTACTGGGAGCGATATAAAAAGAAACTCCTCAGACTCGATCTGTGGTCCTCAATCTTTTACCTGTGTTACTATGGAAACTTGTGGTAAATTCATAAAACATTACTTGAGTTGTTTCAGGGATGGGCATATTGATATGTTGGAGTCCATACTCCCATACCAACCAGTCAACGTATTGGATTCAATACATTTTTCAATATGGAGATACCACTGCTGATAGAAAACAAGCCATTTGTTTAAAATCTGAGAGCTTTAAGGAATGAAACTGCATGCAAGGCCACAGTGTACTACATGCCTGATAACAAAGCTACTCAAAAAAGATTGAAGTTATGTTGGTCATTCAAGCAATCAAGAATCATTTTCAGTAATGATTTTCTAAAAGTTTATTTAAATTTCCTTATTTCAAGAGAATCTCATTGTCCACCAACCTTTTTGTGATCCTTTGATGATTTGGAGGCTTTAGTTCCTCTTCCTCCTCTGTCGGCAGCAGATGTTGACATCTTTTGAACGGAGAGAACTTGAATAGAGGGAAGCTCGGCTATCCTTCCTCCCACTTTGAGGATGACTTCCTTTTTCCCCTCAGCGATGAATAGGCAGATGCACTGATTTACCGTCAACAGGTTTTACCGACGCTGCATGTCCCAGGTAGGTTGCTCCTGTAGGTAAATAGAACAGGGGTTACACAATGTGTCATTTGCATGCATGTTGATGCAAAGCACATGGCAGCTGATGATGTGAAAAAATAAAAGGATGACTTCAGCTCATTTCTCGTGTAGCATTTAGCAGCTTCAGTCTTATAACAATCTCTTGGAAAGGGAAAAGAAATGTATTAATCTGTCCTTTAGATTGTTCTCCGGTGCCCGTACAGACCTTTTCTGTCTGGGCTGCTGCTCCGCTGCGAGGTGCCCTGGTCGGTGTTTGAGAGTCTAACTCCAGAATCCTTAACACACAACAACCCTTGATCCCAATTAAGAAGGATTGCAAAAACTATTACATACCTAATCCCCCTCTTTCATAACAATGTTCAGGCCAGTGGGACTTAGACCCTCAGCATCTCAAAAGGGAGATGGAGATTGGCAAAATCCAACTTTACACAAGCAAGTCTTATTCAACAAATGGGTATAAATGAACTTGTTTTGAAGTGGTCTGACTAAAAATGATAAGGGGTGTAAGCCAGGCATGGATATGGATACATCAAGAATATGAAAACCGAATTACTGCTACAAGAAAGTATGATGTATGGCAATGAAATTCTAGGGATTCAGTGCTTCTTGTACATATTATACGCATTGTTAAGGGCACACATAAATACAATTTGTAACAGAACAGTTTAATGAATTTAAATGACTTTGAATCATCAGATTGTTGTTGCCATCCACTGTTATTTCACCCTACAGCTCAGACTGGAGCTCCCTGTATGGGGGCAGCATGAGATACATGCAGTACAGAAGATGTTTGCACACACTAGGAAACCCCAGTCCTAACACGCAGCATACCAAAATGACTCAGCTAAAGGACTCTACCAAGAACTGACACCCAAATGTAACAACGCTCAGAACCCAAGCAATTAGATGGGGATGTACCAAAAACACTAAAGCTTGAAGCAAACCACACAAACAAGGTGATGTGTGAACATACCAACACGTCTGTCTCATCACTGTGGGACCAGAACTCTGCTGGCAGCCACAATCATTAATCATGTCCTGCTTTCACTGTTTTATGGTAAAAAGTTTTATTGCAGCCCTAAAAAATTGTCTCCTATGACTCTATCAATCTTTGATATGAATCATGAAGGTCCTGCTGGTTAACATGGAGATGAAGGATGTTTTGCAGTGGAGTATTCACTCTTCCTATTAAGTTAACTTAACTTGGGATTTTCCTGACTCTTAGATAGAGGTGTCCATCATCAGCATCGGCCGATGGCTTCCTGAGATATTTAGCGTGCGTAACCCCTCTATTAGACACCTGGAAACCTGCTCACTTATCTTTATTTCCCCATCAGACTTTCCTCACGCCCAGATGAATTGGGCTGGTCTCCTCTGGTTAATGTAGTTTTTTCTTTTAGAAGGAGATAACCTTTAACATTCTGCACGGTGTTCCAGAAACAGTAAAACATATCTTGATTCTGACACTTCTGTAGTAATGCCCCATGTCCCAGCTTTCTTCTGAGACCAACAGTATACATAAAGTCCTTGTAGCTGTGCAGTCATACTGATTTTGGGTGTTATTTTGAACAGGGGAGAGAAAAAATTAGGCCTAAGATGAGGTTAGAAAGGATCCTCTGGATCAGTGGTATTTTGTCCCATTTACATCAAAGACTTGTTAGCCAGACTCTCTCTGGTTATGGTCCAACATTCAATGTGGCTCTTGTTAGCAATATTGTTAAAACCTTCTACTGGGAAACATTGGGAAAAGATGATGCTATCAGCAACAAAGTGTCCATTTTGGAGACTGACCTGATCTGTTGGTTTAAAACCTTTTAAATTTGTTCTGCTTCACTTTATCAGAGCTGGTCTCAGCAGAGGTATATTTCACATACTGCAGTATAATTTGATAGAAGTTTAGAGCTACGGATTCCTCATTTCAAAGGGAAATTCACCATGAAAGTGTTTGTTTTGAGTTTTTTAGACAAGCCTAAAACTTTTTTATTCATACTTTGTGCCATCTTCCTTTATTGTTCTCCATTAACCTAAATGCTGATATTTACATGGCAGAATATTCATAGATCTTATGGTAGAAGAAGTATACTCATTTCATCATGGGAGCTTCTGAACAGAGAGCTAAAAAATAAGCACAGAGGCTTGAGAACATAACACTGAATCAAGTTTTTTTTTTTGTCATGAGCAAACTTGCAAAACGTAGCTCATGTCCTAACTGTTTATTTTAAGTTCCTCTTCAGGATGTGGCATTGTGGTCTGCCTCGAGGAGCATGAAACTGGGTTATGGGGGGTCATGAAGTAAACAGTTTTTAAGGGATCTGTCTTGCAGCAGGTTGTTTGCTTATTTGAACAAGAGGCTGGGGGGATTTACAGACCAACCAAATATCATTCCTTTCCAAAAATTGGCCGAATGCTTAGATCAGTCATTGTATCGGTTCATACAGTCTTTGGCGAATGATTTCAGGTTTAAGGACTGATACGATACTACAATATGTGTTGTTTTCTTATGAGCATTTCTGTTTTTAATCTTATTAGAGAGATTAGGTGCATGCCGTGGCTGATTAGTGGCACAGATTGGTGATGAATGTTTTAATGAAACACCAGAATCAAGAAAAATTGCTGTTTGTTTGTGGTTTGATAGGCGAAATAAAAGTTTATTTTTGCATATTTTCTCAATCTTACACTCAAATTCAAGAATTTACTAACAACGTGATGTATTACATGGATGTTTTGCTAATATTAGAATCTGAAACACTTTTTTGCAGTTTCTCTATTGAAGTAGACTCAGCCAACCTTCATGCAATGATGGTTGGTAGTTTGTGGTTGAGTTCAAATTCATCCCCGTCTCACAAAAAACATGTCCAAAAGTTCTTAAACATCAGGAAATTTAATCTTAATAACTTCATATATTGACTAAAACTGCCTCCATTACACTCAGTAAAATATTCAAACATAGATTACCAAAAATGAGCTGGTCTTTTATCGTTTCAACAATATCAAAGACTCTAGAATCTCTTTAGAAAAACGCTCTGAAAATACTAGATAAGAAACCCTTGTCTTACCAGCATTGTGGTTTTCTGTCTAAATATAATTCATTGTGCTTTGAATATTTAGGAAACTTCAGAGTCTGCTGCTCGATTTATCAAATATTACATTTCCCTACACCATCCCTGACCCAATAACAGCTTCATCTTGTTATGGAAAAATTGACAACTTTCACTCTGAGAACGTTTTCATGATGTCTGCATTGAAAAGAAAATAGAAACTAACAAAAGCACTATTTGCAATACATTTTTATTACTTATTTTACTGACTGTTATTATATATTTTATAATGGGGAATGTGTAATAATGGGTACCAATTTAGGTTATGCAAATTTATGTAGTTATCTTGTGCTTTTTAAGATAATTGTTGTACATTACATCAAACTGTCAAAAGGACAACACCGGAAAATTACCTCAACCTGACATATTTTAATATAAGTGTAGATATCTTAATAAATAACAATGAAACAAAACTAATCAGTAACTAAAAACCAGAGTGAAGCAAGCTTAAAAAGACTTCCTGATAAGCAGCCACAGCCAACAATAATGGTTTGATACAACTCCAGCCTCTTTAGAGAAAGTCCTGTTTAAAAGCCATCAGTCTATATGACCTCTATATATGGGCCTGGTTGCATTTTATACTTGTTACACAAAATAAAGACTTTTGTAATTTTGTTTGTGCTGGTGAAGATAAAACGTCTATTTATTTTAGATTGATGTATTTTAAAGGACATTAGTTTATTTATCCATTATGTTTTGAACGTTTGAACGTCCAATGCACCTGCTGTAAATGCAAGAGGCAGTGCACACCCTGAATGAACAGCCAGTCCCTCACAGGACTGGCCAGGTGGGATTCAGCATAAAATGTTCATACATTCCTTTTTTAATCACAATCATGTCATCATTAATGGTAACAGTGATTTTTTCTAACCTGAAAGATGAAGAAACGAAAATCTTTGTCTAGTGTTCACGAAAAAAGCCAAACTGGAGTCTGATCACTGCAGGAGTAAAACGAGAGTCAACATGAGAGCAGCTTTGGATAAATGGAGGAGCTCCAGTCTGCTCTGGTAATAAAACAGGACCCTCAGATGCTGCTTGCTAAAAGGTAATTGTGATGTACCGGGATACGTAATAATGCAATGCTACGTTTTTAGTATGTACCACTAACCCTACTGTTAGCATACAAGCTAATAAAGGCCACAAGCCTTTATTAGCATCCAGCTATCCGTATGCTAGCTATGCTTTGCTTTATTTATTTACTGAGCATCTAACGGACTGAGTCAAAGTGGCCCATGCTCGTACACAACATTGGAGTCACTTACACTTGTTGCAGGAAGGGGCAGACTTCTGGAATAAAGCAACAACTAGCGCTATGCTGCTTTAACCATATTGCTCTGAAAGTGACAAGTCTGAACTTTGGTTGTGATTTTTGCATTTTGGCGACCTCTAATGATGCTAATTCAGCGTCCTCTCTCTTCTCTGTGATCTCTCCACCCAGTAAAAGTCAGTCTGATGTTTACACTTGTCCTTTCTTTACCTTGCTTCCCCCCAAAATGCCCCTTCCTTTGATGAATGAGCTATAATGTGGGTCCTATGCCGGCCATGTAGGAAAGCACAGCTGTCAGATAATACCGTACTCCGGGCTGGACAGGACTTTCTCAGTGTCAGGATACTGCAGGGTAACGATAGGTCCAGGAATGTACACAAAAAAATGTCAAAAGCACAGAATTTGACAGTCAGAAACGTATGCAGTGCTCTTTTCAATGTCCGACACTGACCACATACCTTGTAATGCCCTATTTTGTAAGACATGAATGGCACAGCAAGCGAAAGCAGAAGTGAGGGAAAGTAATGTTTGCTGCGCCACTGCTCATGCTTCCACCCTCTACATGTGCACTTTCTTGCATGTTAATTGTGATACAACGGTTGTTTTTTATTTCATGAAAGACAGTGATACTCTTGTTTCTCTGCAAATCTTTCTTTGTGTTTAATAATATGTAAAGAAAAACCACAAACTTTTTGTGTGTGTTGAATTTTTATGTTTTCATAACCACTTCATGTTTTGATTTTAGATTTTAAAGCTAGCTTGAATAAGTTTAACCTAACAAAGCTGCAAAATGACTTCACATGAGCACTGTTATTATCATTACTAGAATGATGGACATTTCAGCTATACCTTCTACATCAAGCATGTAAGATATGTGCACCTAAAATTGGATGAGAGTGTAGAGGACACAAATGTTTCCACAGGCTACAGAAAATTTAATCAAACAATTTAAAATATTGGGAAAAAGAAAGTGGTTACCACATTGATTTCTGATGGCTGTGTGGTCTCAGTTTCAGTGGTTTCAGACATTTTAACCTACATGAGGAGAATACAGGGAAGAAGGTACTGTAGTTGCTAATCAGAAACCAAACTTTGGGGAAGAAGAGAGAGTCAAAACCAGTCACACTGGTCATACACCAAGACAAGGTCAGGGTTATAAAGTTAATGAAGTTATTTTAATTTTCCTTTTCCTTTTCCCTGTTGTCATTCTTAAAAGAAAATATACTTCATCAATCAGACGTATGCAGTTGATATCTATAAAATTATCTTTTTTAGGAGTTTTTCTACCAAGATATTTTACACATGACCACAAATATCAACTTTATGGATAAGTAAGGATCAAGAACTTAATGAAAATAAAGTTTCTGGCAATTATAAACAATATTATGTCTGGTTTTGTCTCATTTTATCTCAAAGTAATCTGAGTAAACAGCAAATTTAAACAACACCCTCCTAAATTCCCCCACAGATGTATTGAAATCTCTTTAAACCTGTTAAACAGTGCAGAATGAGCTGAATTAACTTTGAGCTGGGTGTACACAAGTGTTTAACTCGATGGTTTCAGGTGAAGGAAGGTAAATATTTAAACCTCCACTCTTGGCATGACACACACTCCAGCTCCTTTGCATGTGTGTAAATGATTACGGCTTCTTTCAGGCTTGTCGCAGACATTTTACTTTCTTTCTCTGAGAGTGGGGAAGTTGAGCTGGTTTCCTCTTGCGATATCATCTTCAGCTCATCCTCCCGTCTGAGTGTGCCACGCGCGGCTACTCCCAACTTAAAGGTTAGAAATGAAAGTTTGCTCTAAAAGCAAGTGGAAACAGAGAAGTCTTACCTGAGCGGGCATGGTGCTGTGAGGACGGCTGCAGGTCCAAGAAACGCCAACGCCAGTGTTTTCGTGAATGTGGTGAAGTGAAGAGTGAAGAGCTGCAGCATCCTCACCACTTCCCTTCTCTCTCTCTCTCTCTCTCTCTCTTTTCAGTCTTTATGAGCATGCCTCTCTCCGCCTACCTGTTGTGTTTGTCCTCAGCTCCATGAGTCACTCTGAGATGTAATTTATCTGCGTTGAAAATGCTGCTAACAACATGATTTTAACAATCACAGAAAATAATCCTTAAGAAAATGCTGAAATACTGAGCAGTACATGTTTAAGGTTGAAACCAGGATTTTTATTCACATTTTTCAGAAGACAAAACGAGCTGAAAAGCAGCAGTAAGCAGACAGGAAATGATGCAACAAAGACCACTCTCTTGCATCCATTTCAGATGCAATTTCCACATCTTACTTTTTCGTATATTTGGGTTATTCACCGTCACCGATATCTGTGATGACGGTTGGTAATTTCTCAAATATACGGGCTTGCTGTCAGTGTTTTTCCACACAGACATAGTGTACTTTACTGTTTTCGAATCATGTTTATTTGGAGTAAAAAGCTACTAAAGAGGCACTTTCATTTTCACAGTAGGCCCTACATAACATTTAAAGGTACAGTGTGGAACTAATTTGGCTTTATATTAATAAAAATCAAGTATTGCTTTTATAAATATTTCTGTTCTGTCTGTTCACAATCGCATTAAAATAAAAACATTCTCATTGCTTAGAATTAGTTATTTATAAATACATATGTGGCGGCACACCTCATACAGGGCTGCCATTTTGCATCGCCGTCTTGAAATGCGGTGGCGAAAAGGGGACAAACTTGTTAGCAATACACGTTTTAGCAATGAGGGGAGGCGGGGGAGAGGGTAAAATCATTGTAAATCTGCAGTTTGACTGTTACTACCCCACACTAGGGCTTTAAATTCAGCATAGGTGTGTTACAAAAATCCTTAAGATCCTGAAGACAGTAAATTAAAATAAAAAAAATAATGAATAGGAAAACAAATAAATAAATAAATGGAATAAGGAAAAGTGTAAATATTTTGCTAAAAAAATGAAATCCCCCCCCCCAAAAAAAAAGGAAATAAAAGTCATAGACTTAATGACAAACAGACACAAGAGTTCAATGTCAAGCTATTTTATCCGTCAGTTAGACAGATGCATCATCTAAAGATCCAAAAACATTAATTATTGGTGTAGACTGACTCAGGACACATTTTTAAAGATTATAGCCGGAGTTACCAGACATCATGGAGAAGTTTTTATGTTATAGCTCCTGACCTCCAGGGAGTGCCAGAGTCCACTTCCAGAGGGAAGCCCTCCTCCCTCTTCCAGTAAATCTGTGGCATCATGGAGGAGTGTGAAAGTCTACCAGCTGCTGTTCACCATGTTTCCTCTGTCTCGGCTCCTTCATTCTTTTCTTCTGCTTTCATACCTCCACCATCACAGAGCTCATTTATTTGTTTGTTTTTTAGCAATATAACTAAAAAGGTCATGGATGGATTTTGATACATTTACAGGAAATCTCTGATTAGAGGGTGAGCTGGATCACCACCTGGTGCAAGGAATTTTTTAAAAGATTCTTCATGTGGGATGATTTTATATAAAAGAGTTTCAAACTCAAAACAAACGGCCTCACTCATCACTCAAGAAAAAAAGGCCCCTGGCTTGGCAGAGGTCTGCCCTCTCTGAATACTTTTTGTTTTTGTTTTAATTTAAAAAAAACATTTATTTTTTTGCTTATTAGTATTAATTCCATGAAAACAAATCATGATTAATGAAAGTTATCAAAATCCTCTTTGATCTTGCTTCAAATTTAGATAATAGAATTAATTTATTCATGTATTAATATTTTATTTATTTATATTATCTATTGTTTAAGAACTATCCTCTTTTTCTAATTAACTACAGCTTTTTTCCATTTCCCATTTTTCGTTCTGTTTTGTTTTATTTCCTTTGTCGTTCGTGTGGTCCACGGCCCAGTCTACTGCAGGTTTGTTTGGGAACAGATTTCCTGTCTTTCAACAGCCAATATGTAGAAAATAGGCCGTCAGATATCAGCTCAGTCCTTAAAAATTCAACCCACAACCTTTGCCACATTTGGCCGACAGCCAGCGGTGAAGGTACCACGCTGCTGGTTTGAGGTTTGATAATAACCAAAGAATCAGAAATTAAGGAGTAGGTTTATTTGTTGTGGTTTACTATATTTATAGTTCAGAAAAACTGTAAAAAACTGACACTCTTTTATTAAACTTCCCAATCCAAGTATTCCTCATTTCATTTAGCCATTTTGTGTCTAATGCAGTTAAGTTAAGTTTGGCTTCATGCCATTTGCTGTTAGAAATGTGGATGATATTATAAAGGAAGCAAAGTTTTTTTTTAAGACAGCATGGCTGAGGACCTGGAAACAGGATGGCTTCCATTAAAACACAGTCTGTGACCCAATTCAGGGTCTGGACACTCCAAAGTGTGTAGTGTCAAAGTCAAAGGGAGCCAAGTGTTTTCAGACTGAGAACATAAGGAACTGCTGTATGAGATCTGTGATCTACACTGGAGCTTGGTTGCGGAGCTCTTTATGTGAGGAGAAGGTTTTAAACTCTGTCCTGGATTTAACATGAAGCCGATAAAGAGAAGCTAGAACTGGAGAAATATGATCTTTTCCCTCTGGCTGCAGCATTTTGGATCAGCTGGAGACTTTTCAGGGAAAGTTTGGAAACACCCATCAGTTACAGATGAATCAAGCTGAGTGATTAAAAACTCAACCCATATGTTTTTTTATTCGACCTTCAGCTCTCTGTAGGATCTTTTATTGGGCACAAAATGTTGCTAAAAGTGAAGTCATGTCCTGATTACAACATGGTAAGGCTATTCATTTGTGTTGGGGCTCTCTAAGTTTTGTGTTAAAGGTCTGTGATATTGCTTCCCTCTATTTGGATGGATGTGCGAACTGTCACACACGATGTTGTGAAAGTCAGAGCCATGACATGATGACCAAAGATCAGCAAACTGGTAATTTTGAACTTTCATAAACAACTGCACATCTTTCATAACAAGACATTTATTGTTTTCTAATCTTATAAGGTCCTTTCAAAATACAATTTAAAAAGCAGCATCAGGAAAAATATGATGTATCTCAAACAGGGCTGGACTGGGACAAAAAAAAATCGTCCCGCGCATTTTGAGCCCAGACGAGCCCACCAAGTATTGATGGAAAAACAATTAAGCCTACGGGTGAAAAATAAATTTCTTTTAATAGTGCTTGCCCAATAAATTTAAACCCACACCATTCTCTTGGTTAGTTATTCTATATTTCGTAGCAGAAACAAAAAGGCTGCTTGATCTAGACAAGATATAACAGGGTAGCCAAAATTAAGACGGGAATAATGGAACATGTTCACTGATGACATTAGTAAATGAGAGATTTAGCAATATGTCTATAGATTATGTCGATAGTTTCTTCCACACAAACAGCAGAGCAGCACATAATCATGAACCCTTTATAAAGTGATAGACAGAAAGAAAAAGGTGAGAAAGAGTAAGACTTGATTGACTTACTTAGGTGATCACAGTACTGGTCTATGTACTCCAGAGAAATAGTTGAATAATCAGTTCCATGCAGTACTTATAGTACTTGTAGAAAACCAAAAGGATGCATGGTGACTATGATGCTAAAAAGTATGATAAAATATGTCACAGTAGAGCAAAAATTTGATATTATTAAAAGTGAGTGATGTTTTCATAAACTACAGTATGTACGCACCATATCATTATTAATAAAGTCAGCATAGACGTCCAGCAGCAGCAAAACTCGGGTCAGTAGCACAGAATATTTCCTCAAACATGGAACCCTTTAAATAGTGGAGAAAACAGAGGAAGAAGACCAGATAAATGAACTCCCTCAAAAATATTTCATTAAAAAATTAAACAGAAACATACAAGTGTGATAATGAATCGTGTTGTTAGTAATAAGAAAGATCAAAACACCGCATATCTAGAATAAAGACAAATACTTTAAAATATTACATTTAAAACCAAAGCGACTTTTATGTTTTTTGCCGCTTTACATCTCCTGGCAATGTTAATTTAATTCAATACGAATTGTATCTGCCCGTGCAGAGAAGGTGCGATGAATATATTCTCATAATTTACCAGGTCAACATTTTTGCTCTGTTGAGCTTTATCTTTCTCAGTGTATGTTTTGAAACGGTCGGTGTTTGGACCCAATTGCAGTACACAGGAATAGTTTGTAATGACGTTTATTTACTGGGGATTGAGCTGCAGAAAGGCCGGAGACAGGCAGGAGGTCGTAGCCAGGTGGGAAGTCAGCGGAGACTGAGGAACCGT
>JAVQJG010052327.1:0-17133 GCA_036024015.1 Craterocephalus amniculus | reverse complement strand
TGCCTAGATTTCTGTTGCGCTGGGTAACATGGTTAACGTGAACGCAGCGTGATTGCATCACCAGACTCACATCTGTGAGCAACGCAGCTGCCAGCAGAGGATCAGACGCGCGTTTTTTTTGCTGATGTGAAAGGAGCCAAATGCCGATTGATCGCGGGTTAACTCGGCTTTGAAAAACCCGCATCGACGCGCTAATTTCAGTGTGAAAGTGGCTTTAGTAACCTAACTAAAATAGCCTTTTATCTGCAACCATGCAGAAGTTGCCTGACAGACTGCTCTGGTATGTTCATTAAAATCCGCCGCATCCAGTTTGTCCGGTTAATTATGAGGAAATATAACATCAATCATTTGCCCAGGCTTGAAACAATAGCAAATATAAATATTTGCAGTCTGAGTTACCCGTCTTCATCCTCCACGTTGTTTTTATTCAGCCCGCCGTCTCCTTCCTCTGTTCCCTCCTCATCACACTCCCTCTGGTCCCACCCAGAGGAGTTCAGAAACACAGGTGCTTCATGGGTAGTGACACTTAGTGTGGGCAGTGATTAATGCCGTCCTCTCTGCCCTATACGTTCTTCCTGGCTCCTCTGCCCTTCCTCACCTCCTTCGCCCTGCTTTCATCTCCTCACACTCCCCTAGGATCCTTTTAACAAATTGTTTTGTTTTGCTACAACTTTCATCTCCCATCAGATACACACAGTAACAAATAGATCTAATCCCAGAATTCATATTCATTTTGAGCAGCCCACCTGAGCAGACGCTACCAGATTATCACAAGAATATACCTGAGCTGCTCCAGTGGACGTGTGCATAGAGGCTCCCTCTGGTTAATACTACACTTGTCTGTGTGAGAGAGCTCATAACTCAACTCCACCACAGCAGCTACTGAATACAAATCAGGGGCACAGCAACGAGCGGAATAATGGCACCCATGTGTGTGTGTGTGCGACGTACGTATGTGTGTTTGGCTGATTGGAAGTTTATTGCAGGTCACATTTTAACCCTCGCTTCCACACTGGCAGCTTCAAGATGGAAAAGGCAACTTGGAGAGACTGCGGTAGCATCTTAAAGTGTAAAGCTGTTTCTCTTTCGAAAAAAATCCATCAAGATAATTACAATGATGGAGTAATCACACTAACCTCCACTGTTATGTTGGTTTGTTTGTTTTTTTTTCATTGTTTCTAATTAATCCAGCAGGTAAAAGCTAACCACGCACCGGGTGAAACACGCAAACAGGCAGTTTTCAGGTCCAGTCAGGCATGAAGTGGAAACCTCGGCCATCATCATGGTCGAGCGGTCGGCATGCTCACCTGACACCGCCGCCCGGGTTACGACTGAGGCAGGATCTTTATCCCTTTTTATATTCTGCTGTTCAATGGGCTCCATAAGGAGGCCACCTGAGGACACCAGTTGAGCTAATACAACCTGTGTGGTCAAAGAATGTGCTTTGTCAGTCCTCTGGGAGTCGTTTTTTATATTCCGCCTGCTCTCTGCTCAGCGTCAGAGTAAACTGGCCATCCTCATCAAATAACCTGCTGCTTGTTTTGCCTCATGCTGGCAGGGGAAGAGCTGATTTAGCGCCCTCTAGGGGAGCATGAAGTTACATGGGCGTGTACAAGGAGTGATGCAGAGCAGCCTGTTAAGTGTTGCTCCTCTGAGAGATGAAGTACGTCAGTATCTGATTTAAAAGCACTGAGATAATGGCCACTGTCTCAAGTATATTTATACGCGGGGTTATATCCCATATTTCATCTATTGAAGGGTGTGGTCCATCAAGGGACCTTAATATTTTTACGTCATGATCGTTCGTAATGACAGTTTAGATGTTATCAGATCATTTTATCAGAAGTCTAAAAGAAACAGCTATTTTGGCGTGAGCTCACCTCGTTTAATGGATGGCTTGTGTTGGGTCAGAAGGGAAAATGTGTGGTTTGAATAACCCCCGGGGTTTGGCTGACAGTGATTGGAGATGCAATTAGGAGTTGTTTGTTTACAAAATATGTATGCGGTCTGTCTTGCACAATGGACAAACAACAATAATGATAGTAAAAGTAATAGAATGAGGAAAAGAAAAATATGTATCTTTGGCACTGAAAGAAAACTGAGGCTTTCTCAAAATCATCCTGAAAGGAGTGACATACTTTATTTTGTCCATGCAAGTGCAAGCAGACGTCTCTAAAAGTTTATCAGTTTGTAGGTTCATATTGACTGATTGCTAAATTGAAAGTTGGCCGAAGCTACGATGGCCTACAAACAAGTAGTGTTACAACAAATATGGCAAAGTCACGTTAGAAGTCTCTGTTTTCCAAAGCAGAGCAAAACTAAGGCACCAGCATCAGCCCACAGCTCAGATTGTTCCAGATGTTTCTGAGTCCGTCCTCCAGTGGCAGCAGTGTTCGTACCGCCTCAGTACAGAAAGCCCACAGATACACTGAGCCTGTTTACATGCATACCCAAAAACAATGTTAACATGACCAGGTTTATGGAATTTTAGATGTTATTCAAGTGATCACGTAGACAGAAACATCTGATATTATTTATCAGAAAATGGCAAATTGGATTAATAAATGTACATTAATGTCTCCTTGGTACTCTGTAGACAGGTATTTCTGATTTATTATATTTGTTTTGTGCAGAAAACATATTTTGTTTAAAAAGACAGAAGCAATGTAAAAGTAAACGGCAACAGCGGGAAGAATACATTAGGTTTGCAGGCTTGTTGGCGGCTACATTAAAACAGCAAACACTACTGTGGGCATCATGTTCAACAGAGACCAGATGTTTTGAAAATAACATGGAGTTTGCGTATTATGTCACGACTGGTTAATGGACTGGAAAAATGCAGACCAGGGCTTTTCTAATATCGCATTTCAGAAGTGGGATAGAGGGATCAGATCCAATTACAACACACTCATATGATTACTTCCATTATCAGAGATTGATGGACATGTAAACTGGTTTAGTTTCAGGCTCTTAGGCAGGACCAACAACTAGAAACGGACAATAATCAGTCATGGAATCAGACACTACAGTTTGACATAAATCAGCTATCCTGAGCTACACTTGGAAAGTGAAGCAACAGTCTCTGAATTCAATTTAAGACAAAACACCATCCCTATTCAGAGGAAATAAAGTAAGAAGTAAAAATATAATGAGATCCACAACATGGTCTGTGTGAATCCAGATGTCGTCTCTCGCTTAAACGTAACCAATCTGAAACACGAAGTAGCTACACCCACTTGTAAGTCCTATAGTTTTCCATAAAAGACTCTAAATCGTCTTAAAACTGAGTAAATAAAACCTCAGATGAACAAAAACTGCTGCAATAGTGCATAAGAAACTAAATATTGCCAAACCCTCCTTTGCATCTGTTACCTGATGTAATCTTTTTCTGTCCAAGTCCCAGACTCACAGCCCCGCAGTAAACACACCCAGTATGAATTCATTCATTTCTCCCATGCACACACAATATTAGACTCACCCTCCTCACACACACATCATTAATCATCCAACATTAATAACCGGCCAACAGATCTGATTTTTGGGAGAAGTTAATTAACTTTTAATTACTTTAAATGGGAGCAGAGGGGAATCTGTCATTCCATCTAAAAGAGACATAATGGCCACAGCGTGTTTTCCAAATTCACTGCATGTGTGTTTACTCTCTCTTCTGATAATTATCCTCATGATCTAATATTGTTTGCTCATGAGATAAAGCAAGAAGCCGCTGACTAATGCTGAGAGACCATGATCAGCTTGAAGGGTGACGTCCTGCATCAGATGAGAAACACATGCAGAATTACTTCTTCCTCTTCATTTTCTTTCCTCCGGTCATGGACCAGAAATAGTCCAAAAATCCCGCCGGACAGGTAATTTGGCTGCCTCATCTCAGGAGTTAGAGGAAGGCAGTGACCTCCAGCTCAGTGACTGCAGATAAAACAGACAGTGTGAATAAAGCAGCAGGAGGGTTTCATTGTTTTCCATTTGGTGGATCACTGACGCCTTTCAAAGAAATCGGCATGGGATGTACGTCAGTAAAGGAGAACGGCAAGTTGGATGATTTTTATCTTGAATCTGGGTGTGACATGTGAAAGGTGTCATTCTTTGGCCTTTAACATTTTAACAAGCTGTTTTATTCCACTGCCTGAACTTTTATTGTTGTTTTATTGACTGCTTGACCTTTTAACAACCTCGCCCATCTGAAAGCAGTAATTTATAGTTTTATCTGAAGTATCCCTTAGAGAAAGCTAAAAACACAAAAAAGTTTGATTTAAAATGTTTATGCTCGGGCAGAACCTCCCAGCATATGTTACTTTCCCTTTTTGTGAAGTCCCATGTTGCTCTGCTCATGCAGGGGAATGGTGTGTTGTGTGCGCTGAATCAAAGGCATGTGGAGCCCCTCTTTCCCCTCTGCCCTCTTCCCCAGGACCAGATGGTGTCTCTTTAGGCCTTCTAATGAATATTGATACGAGGGGTCTTGGTTAACAACAGGAGGGGTGCGCGGTTTGAGCCAGAGACCCTCAAAACTGGCACTTATTAAAGGTCTCTGTTGAGGGGAGTGGGTGTGGAAGGAATTATATTGGAAGCAAAAGGGCTGCTTGGAGAAGAAATAAAGCTCTTTTCTTATGCATATAAGCCCCTGCTTGTTGCGTATCACTAAATAGAGTTGCAGAAATGAATATGCATTTGAGAAAAAACATGATTTAGAAAGAGAAAGGCAGTAAATTTAAAGAGACTGAGGTGAGAGCTGCTGATAGACGGAGAGCAAAAGGGAAGGGAGTGTAAGGTGTTAGGTGAGGAGATGGACAGGTTAAGCTGGTGCCGGTTAATCCTCTGGCGTGACTCCCAGGTCTAAAGCTGCCCTCTTGAGCACCTCAGCTTACTCCGGCCCCCTCTTACCCCCGAGGCTGGGCAGCGGCCAGCACCTCAGGTTGGTGAGCCTGACCTCTGGGGGTGAACGTTTCTCCTCTGGAGAGGCTTCACATCTCTGTGTTCCAGATCCGGGAGCGCTTTGTTAGTGACGGGCGTGGAGGGGATGCCGACGTGCCCCTTCAGCTGGTGCGGGCCAGCTGTAGCCCCCCGCGGTGCCTTTTGATCGGGAATGAACATCCATTCAGAGGGCAAATGGATGAAAGTGGTGCTTTGTCACGGGAAAACAACCCAGAAACACAGAATCAGTGCTTTTCTACCGCGTGTTGTATTTCATACTCTCTGCAGTTTGTCAGGAAACATTAGCAGGCATACAGAAACTCCCCAGACGCCGCCATTAGAGATGACGAACTGAGGCAGCGGCGGCTATTTATGTCTCGAACTGGACCTGTGTCGGCGATACGGCCGGAAGGGGATGGAGACGGGAAGAGAAAGGCAGGGGAAGATGTAAAGAAGTGAAGATTGCTAGAAACAAAGGGAAGGAAAAGATGCAAGGATGCAGAAGAGGATCAACCATAAAGCGCTGCAAAGTGCTGGTTTGGGCTTTCAGAGTGAGGACGCAACCTCTGCTGTCAGATGCAGCCCCCGTGGCCTTTAGATAATGAGACAGTGTCAGACAGAGGCATGATGCTGAGGGCCTCCATTAGGGACAAAACAATGACAAGCAGAACTTTCCAATCTAAAAACATGCCTCTGATTAGGAGCAACATGTAGAATTTGTTGAAAAAAACATGTTAACACAAGCGGGAAAACCTTTCTTATTTTAAATTGCATTCATCCTTAACTTGTATATTTCTATATTTTTGGGACGGGGGGCCACACTGGTGTGTGCACAAACAGCCCCACGCGTGTCTGTCTATATTGTGCAAAGTGGGGGTTGCTGCCTCCTGAAAGCCAAACTTTGGCAGCCGCTTTGCTAGCAGGAGGGACAAGGGAGAAGAGGAGAGGAGGGGTGTCATGGTTTGACAATAGAGACGGAGAGAGCGGGGAGGGGAGGGGAGGGGAGGAGGGCGAGGGAGGAGTGTATCAGACGCGGGGATAAGGCAGCTGGGACAGGCAGCTTTGGCTGGGAGCTGATCTTATTGTGCACTTGTCCTTCTCAAGTCACTCAGACAGCATCGCCGGTAAATAACAGCCAGTCTGCTGCTGGGCTTCATCTTTACTTCCTGCAGCACTCAGAGCTACGCAGCATCCGGATCTCCTCTGGAAGTGAAATAACCTGCTTTGACTTGTTTTTGGACCTGCTTTACTTCACAACATTTGGATTTTTTTATCTGCTATGGAGCTGCTGTAGGCATGGTTGTCTACTTAAGGAAGAGCATCCGCTCTCTGCTGTCTGTCTTCAAGAAGAAGGGTGAGTGCCGACTCACATGGAGGACTCCTGATAAACCTCTTCATTATTAGTTTGTGCAGTTTGTTTTTCTGAAGTGGAAGTCGTTTATTTGAGCTGGCATCCGTTAATCACTCGAGTTACAAGTATTATTGTAAAAGACAAGTTGGGGGTCTTCTTTAATGATGTAAGGGGCTTTGGTAGCTTTTTAAGCTATCGTCTTAATCGACCAAAATCCCTAAACCTCCAGCGGGGGTCTGGTGGAATCCCATAAGGGGGCTGCTTCTCTGGTTAAATGCAACTAGTGGTTACAGCTTCTCACATGCGAGTCAGATTTGTGATGAAATGCTCACAGTTGAGATGAGATCCTTGTAAACGTCCCTCATATGTATGAGGTGGATGCAGATTTCCCAGAGTTAAATAGAGTTGCACACAGGGAAGGACATTGTTTTTGAAAACAGAAGCATAGTTGCCTTACACACCTGCACACTCACACACACATGCTCAGTGTGACCTAACCAGGTGAGACTGAGAGGCAGTGTTGAAAGTGACAAGGGAAGGAAAGCGGACACCCCATGCTGTGCCTTGTTTGGCTCAGCTTTTGGCCACTTGCCATGACTGATTTCCCAGACGTGTTCTCAACACGAAACCTGTGGGGGGGCTTTTTTTTTTGTGCATTTCATGTAAGGACATGGATTCATATTAGTAAAGAGAAAAGGTTAAAGCCTTTCAAGGCTTGTTAGCAAAATATGAAATACCAAAGTTTCATCAGCTTTCTTGCTAAAATTCACATCTTCCCCAAATTTCCAGTTCCTTGATTATAAGATATAGATAATGTGACCTAGAAAGGAAGGACGTGGAAAGTCTGCTTCCATTTCAAGACAAAAATGATCTGCATCTGAAGAGGCAAATTCAGTATTTTAGCCAATCTCGACAACATCCAGCACATCGGCAGATTTTCTCGGGGAAACATCCATCTTGCATCCTACCTGCACTCTGAGCTCTCTCCAGTCAATAAAAATCCAACAGATCTTGGCTTTTTCTCAACTTTTGCTCTGTCCATCTCTTCTATTCCTTGCTTCATCCAAAAATGTCATCTTATGTTTCTTTGATGAAGCAGGCACAGTGTTTGTTGTTGCACACAACCACTATGTTAATATCCAGATGCTGGTACGAGACCCGGCACATGAAGCAAAACGCAGCTGGAACATGATGCAGCAGGCAGGAACACAAACTTACTGAGTGCAGTTTTTCAGCCCAAGGATGCTGCTTGGTGATACAGACCACAATAATGTACATTATAAAGGTTAATATGCCCTCAGAAAGTAGTCGGAAACACGTTTAACTTTAAGAAATCCTGTAACTTTTATTACCTAAAACTGTTATTTTTGTGGATAAAAGACTAAAGCTATTTACTGGACCTTGCTGATGTAACGTGACAGTTTTTGTTTACTGGTGTACAGTATTTTTCATAGATAAAGTATATTTTTGATTTTGGTTGAAATAGTTTTTTTACTGTAGGCCCTATCTACAGTTTTTATTTTAGCCTAGATTGATATAAATCATTCAAATTTTAAAAGTCTTAGCTTTTCTGTTGTGTGTAACATCTGTACTTAGCAGGATGATTGAGTTGAATACATATTCACCGACCATGCTCCGCCCTCGGGACGTCTGGTACCGACAGATTTACTGAAACCGTAACTGTATTTGCTGGGTACGACCCTCAAGACTGTAAATCTCAGGGGGAAGAAATGCTTTTTGCACCTTATGTTTCTGTTTAGCCTCCTCTCTGTCTTGCTTGTCCTGGAGCAGAGCTAAAGTCCTGTTCCCACAGCGGTAGGTCCAGCGGCATCCCTGCAGGCGGACGGCCCAGATTATCTGGCCCCGCCTGCAAAGCATGAAAGCAGGAGATTAGTCAGGTCATAGCTGACCGTTAAAGGCCTGGACAGGCTGGGGACATCTGTCCACCAAACATGGAACATGGCTGAGGAGATTTATGGAAGGAGTTGCGTCAAAGGTGCACAGATAAGCAGGTGCACTCACGGCAGGTGGAAGAGCGCTGGATTCCCTGTAAAGCCAATAAAAGTTTTGCCTTTATAGATACCTGCTGGCTGACTGTCTGAGGAGGACCAGAGAGGGCAGAAGTTGGAGTGTTATAAACTTAAGTTAAATCAAACATACATTTGTTTCCTTCTTCTAAACAGCTGGACCGAAGGGGAATGAAGATCAGAAGCGGCTGACGGTCCACTACACGGCCTCACAGCACTACCAGGAGAATGTTTTCATTGAGGGAAGCAGGCCGCAGTACCTGGAAGATCTCCACACTGAAGCTCAGGAGGGACTGAAGATACAGCAGCAGGAAGGTGAGAGATGTTCAGAAAGTCGCTGCTACTCACAAGTAAACACACAGTGAAATATTTTTGTGGTATTTATACATGTGGTTGGTTTTGTTCACACAGAGCACAAGAATGGAGTGAGCCCTCCTGATGATGAAACTGTTGCTGTGAGTTTCCCCAAAAGCTTTATGGATGTTTCTTCCTTTGGTTCCTATGTGAGCGCAACCTAAGTCAGCTCTGCTGTTTGTGTGTGTGTGTGTTTATCTCCTGCAGTCCACGGACACTCTCCATCCGGAGCAGGATATCAGCTCCAAGGACAGAGGCAGCTCTCCGGAGTCAAGGTCCGCCTTCGGGAATACTGATACCACAGTCCTGGTTGGTGACCGGCCCATACTTACCCGCCAAGGTAAATGTCAGCCTTCTTTGTTTGTGTGTGTGTGTGTGCGTGTGTGTGTGTGTGTGTGGGTGTGTGTGTGTGTGTGTGTGTGTGTGTGTGTGTGTGTGTGTGTGTGTGTGTGTGTGTGTGTGTGTGTGCTTGTGTGTGTAGCAGTGTTCGGAAAGGAAGCATCCGGATCCTTTTTATCTTAAAGAAAAAAGAGGTTTAAAAAAAGAAGTTTGAGCTCTGTTCCTGAGGTTGCCTCTTCATGGCGACTCATAGTCGGGTACTTAGCATGCACGCCTCATTCCCAGCTGCTCGGTGCCTCTGCAGTTAGGCTGTGAAATCAAAGAAAAAGGAAGATGACACACACACACAGACACACACGCTCATGCAAATATGAGGATTTTTTTATAAGTGAAGGGTGACTCAAAAGTTCTAAACATCTGAAGACAGCTCTGCAGCTCCCTCTGCATATCACAGCTGCAAGGCAAAGCACGTCAGCCCTCCTGCATGTGTGTGTGTTTGCCCACGCAGTGAGTGTGTTTGGTATTCTGATCACATTTAAAGCATCATTTTTAAAATCCTCAAGAAAGCCAGTTGCCTAATATGCTTTGCTGAGTTTCAGAGCTCCATACTCTCATTATTTAACCTGTTTGTTCTCCTCTGCAAGGTGCAATGTATAGCCTCGTCTGCAATGTGACTCAGACAGTTAGCTGCTCCACTTCTTGGTCCAACGCTTTGATTAAAACTGATAAATCTCAGCAATTATTTGATGGGCTGTCATGAACTTCTGTTCAGAAGTTCCTGAAACGGATATTTCTCGATAAGCCTTGGCAAACATATTTTCTGGAGAAAAAGTTTTGGTAGAATAGATTGTATGACTGAAGTTTTATCATTGTCTGATCAAATTCCTGTTTCATCCAATGCAATTTATGACCTGCACAACAAATTTGATCCTATGTTTTCATCATTTGGTGCAGTTTCCATACTAGCATGCCAACATGACAGTGCAAGGACATTGAGGATGTTACCATGCTAATGGGAGCAGCTAAGAACATCCACATGAGGATTTATTGTCTCGTTCCATTCCAAAACATCTGTCTGTCAGGTTCTACATTCAAGCCTTTGAATCCAGTGAAAAAGTTAGATAGGAGCAGGAAGAGGAACAGGAGGACCACCATAATGGGGATTCCCAACCAGGTGCAGAAAGAGCTTGGTACGTTTTGTCTCATGCCTCGCAGACTAAGATTTCTCTTGACTGCAGTGCATTAATGACCGAGACCCACATTCTCCACAGCTCTGCACAGAAGTTCCACATGTCAGCCGCTTGTTTCTGCTGAGCTAAATGACCGTGAAGAGCATGGTGGTGACAGCCAATCGAGTGTTGTTGTTATTCCAACAGTAGATGGAGGCACTCCAGTAGCCAATAAGGAGGGAGCGAGGGTGCATCTTTCAGAACTGGAGGTAAAAGTTTGTCCGGAAAGAATCGGTTCAGAATAGTTTTACCCTGTGTTGTGATTTCACAGCCTTGTTTCCTCTTTTTCTAAGCAGGCGTTCAGAGATGAACAGCTGATAAGGAAACACCTTCAGCTCCAGTCGGCATACCCTGATGAGCAGTCCATTGGCTCCCAGCTCTGCCCCACATCCAACTTGAGACCCAAATCCCTTGCAGTACCTGGCATGACTACTTCCTTTTCAATCTCCCCCTCGGTGTTTAGCTTCCTGCAGGAGCCCCAGGTAGGAATGTTATCAGGCTTTTAGCTGGCCTCAAAAGTAGTTCTCTGAAACTTGAGTCTTAAGTCCTTCATTGTGTTTGGAGGTCTCCTTACATTTAGATGTTAATCACCTGGCTCTGTTTCCTTCTAGGGTCCTGTAATGTCAATCTCTCCTCAGGCCACTTACCTGTCTACAATTATCCCTAATGCTGTCCTTCCAGCCTCAGTTGAAGTAATCGAGATCGACCGCAGCACTAGCCGGACTCGTGGCAGCAGCATTAATCACGGCAGCACTGTTCGCACTGTTAGCAAAAGCAGCCTTACATCTGGGGAGTCATCAGTCAGCCCTGTGTCGTCCAGAAGATCTGATGACGAGGGCTCCCACTCTAAAAACGACCCCTCACTGATGCCCTCGTCAGTCACAGGCTCAAACTGGAGCGGGTCTCAGTCCTCAAAGACAATTATTTCAAACTCCTCACCTGCATCATCCAAGAGTGAAGGTCATATTGTGCTGGATTACCCCTCAGAGAAGCCAGGTGAGGAACAAGACCTTCGCCATGGCTCAGTCAGCGTGATCGGCAGTAAGGGGGAGAATTCTGCAGAAGCGGCAGAATTGACAGCTGCAGGGAAACAAGCAAAAAACAATCGCAACTGCACCCGAAATCTCTCCATCATCAAGACCAAGCAGCCTCCAGCACCTCCACGAAGAACAAACTCTTTACATGGAAACAAGATTAGAGAGGGCCCCATGGTTTTGATTGATATCAAAGATGTCAGTGACTCTGCTTCTGAGGGATTGAAAACTTCCATGGAAAACATTGTAGTAGAGGCTGGGATAAAGCAGATTGCTACATCAAACCCAATCCCTGCAGACTCTTCCCCGACACCTGTGAACCGCTCACTGGCCTCTTCTAATCCGGCTGATGAATCAATAGAACCACCACTCGAATCCAGAACCTCCTCCCCACAGAAAACTGCCCCTGAAGGGGGGAAATTTGAACGGACAATGTCGCCTTCAAGTGGCTACTCAAGTCAAAGTGGCACCCCAACACTTTCCCCAAAAGAGATCTCACCGACATCGCCGGACAAACAGAAGAAGAAACCAATCAAACCGGAGAGGTCGGCTTCTCGGACCTCATCCTCGGCAGCCTCTCCTTCTTCCTCACTCACCTCTCTATCATCAGGTACATCTGAGCTCGCCAATCCAGATGCTTCCACGAGCAGCCCGACTCTGTCGCTGCAGGGCTCTTCTGCAGCTACAACAGAACTCATGCCGAACAGCAGCCCTTCGAGTTTTAGCACCGAAGTCAGGGAACTGTTGAACATCCCACCACCTCCTAAAATCAAAGCTCCATGTCCTCCGCCTCCAGAGACATGGGCTCACAACAGGCGGACCGTTGAGCTCCTGTGTGGACCGTGCCCGGATATTTGCAAAGTTGGCCAGAAACGGGCACAGACTCTGAATATTTCTGATAATAAGACAGAAACTGAAACAGAGAAGCAAGTTATGGCTGAAAACCAGAAGAATAAGGGAATATTAGTCCCAGAAATATCAGAAAACAAACCAAAGACAGAAGTCTTGTCCGCTCAAGGTGTCAAACCAGAGCAGGAGGTTAGGGAAGAAGCGCCGGTCAAAGAGGCCAACATGGAGGCTCAGCCAGAAGAGAATGGTAGATCTGTGGAGAGACAACAGACAATTAAAAAGAAAGATCCGCCACCGGTCACGAAGAAACCAACAACTGTGCTTCACAGGAGGGAAACAGAGCAACCAATAGAGATGCGACAAAGGGAAATAAGCATCATCCCCCCAACAGAGGTCCATTCACCTTCTGAGGACAGTCCATCATCACAGAACGCTATAATCATTGTAGTTGATGAGACCCAGAACGAGATGGAAAGAGATGAAGTCCCATCCATGCAGACACTTTCTATCGATGCTCCTAAGATTAGTAAGACCTCCCCACCGCCCACCCCTCCACCAACTTACCAACCTACCCCACCTCTAATGAGGAAAACGCCTTCCTCCCCAGTATCCTCACCACCAAATGAACTCCAAAGGGTACAGGAGGAGCTCCATGTTGCAGAGCCTTGCTGGCCACCTCCTCCACCTCCTATGGTTGGGGACTCTGTCTTTGTTGGAAGTGATGAGGTGGATTTTCCTCCACCTCCTCCTCTCTTCACACCAGACAGTGCAACGGATGAGATGGACAGTCTGAAGCTCCCGGAGGAGCAGACTGAACAGAATCAAGATTTATCCGTGGCTTTTCAGCAGCCAGCAGCGCCAGACATCCAACCGGTGGTTGATGTTCTGGACTCGAAAGCTGATCCTGCTGATGAGGCTTTCTTCCAACTTAAGCAAAAGACTTCCTCCGTTCCAGAAAGACTCTCTCCTCCTCCGGTGGAAACGTCTCCTGCATCTCCTGTTACGCAGGCAGAGAGCCCGGTTTCAGTCTCAGCTGTGCCTCCTGCCAGCAGTTTTCTGAAGCGAAACTCTCTGAAAATTGAGGATCAGTGTCCCTCAGCTCCACTGGCTCCAGCTGTACCAGTAGCACCGCCTCCACCAACAGAGAATTTAAGCTATGGGGTTAATTTCAGAAGGCAACCCAGTGGAGCGTCCAGAGACACCAGGAGCAAAGAACTCCTCTCCCGCCACAAAAGCACACCGATTCCTAAAGAGGACGCCAACATACCCCTTGTCACCCCCTCTCTGCTTCAGATGGTTCGCCTCAGGTCAGTCAGCATGACTGAAGATCAAATGAAAGCTCCGTCTGAGGACAAATCCATAAAAGAGGGAGCTCCAGTTCGGGAGGCCTTTCCCATCTCAACCCAAGGATCTCAAAGCATTCCTCAAAAGCCGATCCGCAAGTCTTTGTCACTGAAATCTTCCCCTCAGATGGTAAAGACATCTTCTGTGACAATGAGCTCTCCATCAGTGCGCCTACAGGAGGCCATACGTATGAAAACAGCAGCTATGTCTTCAAGAGACGTTCTTCCCTCCAGAATAGGCGTTCGATCACCAACGTACAGCTGCATCAGAGAACCTCAGTCTCTAAAGTTGCTCGAAGGAAGCGACGTGCACAAGTCCCCAGCCTCTACCGCCAGTTTTATCTTCTCCAGCAGCACAAAGAAGGTCGTCATAGAGACTGCCTCCTCCCCAGAGGTTCAGGCAGCCCTGAAGCAAAGCTGGGCGGCTGAGCTCATGCAGGTATCTGACCAGGCGAACGTTACCCGAACTGCTTGCTCAAATGGCGGGGTGAAGTGTGACAAAGTTCCTCCGCCGGTAGCGAAGAAGCCAGCCCCCGGCAGCATCAGCCCCTCACATAATCCTCACAGCTGCTCAGCAAAGATAGAGCTCAGCTTGGAGGGAAACGGAGCACAACATGTGACCAGAGCAGCGCTGCCTGAGACGAGTAAGTGCGGCGATTCGGATCTTTCATTATCTACAGAAAAGTTGCAACCAGCTGCTGCTGAGTTTGTAAAACCTTCAAGGCTGATTCAGGGTTTGCATAAAACATGATCTAGCAAAACATTTCCTTGTCATGACAAAGCACAATGTTAATTCTTGCATCTTCATAAATTTGAACTGTAAGGAAGTTTGATATTGCTTTAACCCTTTACTCCCCCTTCAGATCATCAAGTCTTATCTCAAAAACTGCTGCCAAAACAATTAGTTTAATTTTCTTTTCAATTGTTAAGGCAGATCTTTCTATCAGCGGCAGTCCTGGTCGAAACTACCAAATATGTCATTGTTCAAATAATTATTGGCTCACATAATGTCACTGTTTGTATGAAGAAAACAAAAAAACCTAAAATGAGTTATTTTCCATATAATAGATTCTAAGTGACTGGGAATTTCATCATAAGTTTAGTCTGAAATACATTACAAATTAGAAATAAAAATACTTTGATGCATTGTAAGTTTTTTGGCAGTCACATTGACAATTTCTGTCCCTTTCAGGTCATTGCAGGATGAAAATCCCCAAAATAGCTATAAAAATTTGCAGATTCATTTGTTTTTGTACTTTGTTGTGTTAAAAAAGATTAAATCCTAATCAAATCTACCTAATATGTAATTATTCAAAGTATTTTAGTCCTTTAAATCCTAATCTAATTTCTTGATGTCTGCTTTTTATGGGTTGAAAAAAACTAAAATTTTCAACATGTAAAATCAAAAACATGTTTTAAGATGGGGTTTTTAAAAAATCTGTCTTATATGTATTTAAAATTTGTAAAAACTTTAATTTGACAGTGTTGAAAAACACAATGTAAACACTGTTGCCTCCCCCACTACTTCTTTCCCGTCAAACATGCTTTCATCAGCCTTAACCCGAAGCTCACAATCATGTCTCAATAATTCAATTAGATGAGGACAGAATATCCGTTATATGTGTTCCTGTTTCTCTGCAGCATCTAACCTTTTCTCATCTTCTTTCTCCAGCTACGAGAATCACAGCGGACACAATTGAAACACTGTTTTAAAGGAGAGAGCAGACACTTCCAAGAAGAACAGAACTACAAGCAAATAAAAGGACAACTCAGTAACTTTTGTGTCATCTTCTCCAAAAGCCTTAGCCTCTAATGGCCTTCCTACATATTTATGCAAAAAATAAAATAAAATAAAAATGTTCCTCCTACGTCTAAAGAGAGCTTTATGGAGTATTTTTCTAAGCTATAGTTTATTTCCTGTAAAGAGTCCTCCTCAGGATGAAGTGATGTATATCAGCTGGACTGCTTACAGTATTTAGCTTGTGTGAAATCGCCTCCCAGAGGCTGAATTAGGTAGCGCAAACTGAAACTTGTGAACCATTTCTGTTCAGAATTCCATTTCCCCTTAAAAGCTGTAATATAACACATGATCATTTTCATACGGATGTCATCAATTCTTATCCATTCCTTGCTTAGACATCTGTGTGAAGACATTGCCAAGTTTAGTGTCATTCCTGCTTTTCACTGTGTGTAAAAGTATTTAGAAAAAGGGACGCTGAAACAACCGGCTTTAGCAGATAGGACAGAGGCACTTTTTTTTATAATGCTTGACAGAAAAGAAAAGCTTTCAATTATAGCAACAGCTAAAATACTAATATTCATCCCTCAGACACTGAGAAAGCTTTTGAGAATAAAGTATCCTATTTATTTATATGTGGTTGTTCCCACTAGTAGCACTGTCGGTCACCTTTTCCTACCAAATATTGGAAAATCTACGGCTCTGTCTCAGCTGAAACCTGCATTTTTAGGGCCACCAATGTGACAACTTGTCCTGGATGATTGATACACTGGAGCAGATGTGGTGTGAGATCAATGCTTTTATTAAATGTTCAGCATCTGAAGCCCTTTGTGACAGAAAACCCAGCTGGCTGCAGACTATTCCCCCAGCAGAATCACAGTGGAGTCAATTCTATAAGCCTACGCTTTGTAATGAGTCAGAAATCTACTTTTTGGTGATAATAAAGAATTGTGTACAGTTAATACTTCTATAAATAAAATTTAAGTGTATTGAACATGTTTCCTGTTTTTAATATGACTTCATTCTATTCTTTTTTTTATTTTACTTTGAAGATAAGGCATTATTTGAGTACAACATATAGTTCCTTTCATACATCCAGAGCCAGGAAAAATATTGTTCTTAGGCAGACTGAGCTCTGCTCTGACATTTATCATGATGGTAAACATCATCACAGTGAATTATCAACCTGGGAAAGTGCTGAAGTTTAAAGTCTCTTTTCAGAAACCTGAGATATTTTTCATTAGACACTTCCAACAATGAGCATTGATCAGGGTCAGACATAATCAGCTTGGCCAAAGTAGGGTGACCTGACATGCTGGATTTCCTTTAGGGAGACCGGGGGCAGTTGCAACAGGTGGGTAACAGTGGGTATTTCTCCAATCAGAGACAAGCTACAGATAAAAAAATGCACACAGCACATGCTCAGTGAGGCCCCTCTCCGTTTAGCCACACTTCAGCCACGTGTGCACATTCATATGCAAACAACATTCCAGGTTAAAAAAAGTAATTTTTTACAGGGCCAGAGTTTTTGTTATTCACTCTAAACTGTTTCTAAGATGCTATATGTAGTCACACTCTGCAAAGCTGGAGTTTCTCAGCATTAAATAAGTGTAGTTTGAAATTAGCCATGGTCATTGTGCAAAGCTAGCATAGCAACTTTTAGCTAGACTGGCAGTATGAACATTTGCAACAGGTTGTGGCAACTGTCCCTATACTGTCCCTGTACTCCCTATTGACTTATTTGACTCCAGCTTTGAATTGATTTGATCATGTTCCCTTGGGGGCTGCACTGTGGTGGTCACAGTGAGAAGGCCACGGGTTCGAGTCCCGAGTTGGTCAGGATTCCGGCCTTCCTGTGTGGAGTTTGCATGTTCTCCCCGTGTATGCGTGGGTTCTCACCGGGTACTCCGGCTTCCTCCCACTGTCCAAAGACATGCATGTGA
>JAVQJG010052321.1:0-15175 GCA_036024015.1 Craterocephalus amniculus | reverse complement strand
TATATGAATGCAGACTAAACAACATGAAGTTCTTTCTTCCCTTCAATTTCAGATCTGAAATTTTTATTTAATTTCAATTTCAATTTAAGAATGGAAGAAAAGAAATGGCAAGGCAGGTTAATTTGTATAGCACATTTTCAGTACAAGACAATTAAAGACAGTAGGCCTAATTACAAAATAAGTTAATTTTAAAAATAATAATAATAAACAAAAGGGCTTGATTCAAAGTAAGATAGATTCAAAGTTACTGTGCAGACGTCATGCATGAGAACAGAAATGTTTCTACAGTTGGTGAAAGTTTCATCTTTACTGGCAGTTTGCAGCATAACAGCTAAAAGCTGCTTCTCTGTTTGTCCGGACTAAAATAACTGGACAGGACTCTGTGCAGCAGGATATAATGGCGGTTATTTTAATGTAACAAAGGATTCAGGCTGCTACTATAGGAATTTAACATGTTGCACTTGTCCTGATAGACACTGGCTCTGTTTTTACAAATGTGCGCATCACCTATATTTAGAAATTACACATTTAGACAGGGATTAAAAGGAAGGGCAGGTAGGGAGGTTCTTAGCGTTTTTACACGCTGGGTAATTAAGTGCTTGGAGTGACAACAGAGTGCCAAAAGGCGCAAACACGCTCTGATTGGCCGAAGCGCATTTTACAATCCTCTCCTGTTTCCAGGCTCTGCACATGCGGAGCGCTTCACATCCATAAAGTTTGACTGAATCCAGAAGCGCAGCACAGCGGAGGAGCGCGGCAAGGCTGCAGCCAAAGGAGACCGTCTGTAAACCTCATCTCGGGCTTTTCTCCGCATCCTTGCTACTTTGTATTCCTTCATGAAGTGAGTGTCGCGGCGCACAGCTGTGGTTTGCGTTTATTCTAAATAGAAACCATGAGGTCTGCTTCTGCGTCGTTCTGGAGGATGATCCGGCTGGCTGTGACAGTGGCGCTCCTGTCAGCCTGCAGTGCATCAGAGTACGAGTACCTGGGCTGGAAGTCGGATGTGTACGCCGGCGGGCGCAGCTACGGCAAGCCCCCGCAGTGCATGGATATGCCGGACGACCTCCGGCTCTGTCACAATGTGGGCTACAACCAGATGTTGCTTCCGAACCTGTTGGATCATGAGACCTTTGCCGAGGTGAAGCAACAGGCCAGCAGCTGGGTTCCTCTGGTCCACAAGAACTGCCACCCGGGCACGCAGGTCTTCCTCTGCTCGCTCTTTGCGCCCGTGTGCCTGGAGCAGCCAATCTACCCGTGCCGCTGGCTGTGCGAGGCGGTGCGGGACAGCTGCACCCCCATCATGGAGGCGTTCGGCTTCCCATGGCCGGAGATGCTCACCTGTGACAAGTTTCCCCAAGATGATGTGTGCATTGCCATGACGCAGCCCAATGCCACAGAAGCCACAAAGCCTACAGGTACCCCTCTCCTGATCATTTCATATGAAGCTTATAGGGTTGCTATTACCCGGCTGCAAACACACAGAAACAACTTGGGTTACAATATGATAAAAGATGATCAAGGTTTACAAGCAGCGATGGTTTTGCGGCCATTTTTTACTTTAGAGAAGTTTTAGTTTGGTGTTATTATTTTCATTATAGTTTTGCCTGCTTTCATATTAATCACATTCTTTCAGTTAGTTGCCCATTCTCATTTCATTTTCCTTTTCTAAAATGGAAACATGAACAAAATCTCCCTCAAAGCTCCGGGCTATAACCAGGGTTTAAGAAGAGAAAAAAGAACAAAGATCTCTAAAATCTTTATTCTGCTTTAAGCTTGAATGCAAATATTTAGTCAGAATTTTAGAATTTAGAACCCCTAACCCTCCTCTGCCACATTTGAAAGCAACTTCAGAATATACAACATCTAAATTAACCTAGTGCTACTTTACTTTTGGAAAATAAATATGGTTTTGATCTGACTTTAAAAATTCCTTTCTTCTGACCATGAGAGGGAAACAGCTGAGTGGGTTGAACAATACATGATCTACATTGAACCATATCAGGGTTTTTTTTTTTTGCTGAAACCGGTTCCTAACTCCTAAGAACCACTTGTTTGAAAAAACAAGACAGCACTTTTGCCGCTGTGTAAAAGTCGACACCCATGTAGTTAAATGGGCTTGAGAATGTTGTTTCAGGGGTAAAACTGCGTTTGCAGATGCAAATCCAACCCCAAACAAACCAAATACGACCTTTTGGGGAAGAAAAGTGAGACAATTCAGCCGTGAAAAACCAGAATCTGATCCTGATTTAATGCTTGTGCCCCTTTCCCCGCTGAAAGTCCGTTTTTTTTTTTCTCCTTTTTATTCTACTACATAAACTTTGCCGTTAATGCGAGTGTGAACTTGCTTGTTGGAGTGATGTTCCAGTGTTGGAAAAGCTCTTAACACATGGTAGTCATTTATTTCAAGGTGTTTGCTGAGGCAGAAGACAAAACTGGGAGGAAGTCCAGCTGCAAAAATGTGGATACCTGCATCCATTAATTCCACTTCTCTGACAAATGCATTAAATCTGATGAAAGATGAAATTCTGGAAAACACAGTCTGAATAATGCAAACCATAAAGCGGTCTGGAGGCAGTTCCAAAACATCGCTCCCAAGGACATGTCCCCCGCCCCCCCGATCTGCAGCCTCCCCAGACACAACAGACACCTCATGCACCACTGAAAAGGATGTATTAACTCAATCCAGAAAAACAGTCTTCCAGCTCTGTGAGCCAAGTCGAAACATACCAGAGGGGCCTCTAAAAATGTACAAAAATAACAATTTTCTTGGAAAATAAAACTTGGGTTCGTTCAGGATGCTTCTGTAAGAGCTCGCAGGACCAGACACTGACTTTTTCTCGAAAAGATTTCCTTTTCGAGGTAAGGGAGGACCACACAGAGCTCTGAACTCCCCAGACGCCACCTGCTATCATTTGTCAGGACTAGAGATAAATAAAGTTGTCGTTTACCACAGGCCTGCTGAAGCGGGGATGTTAAAAGCGAAGGTGTGTTTCCCACTATCACTATCAGTCTGGAAAGTCTCAAAATCCACTCTTAAGGTTGATAAAGATAAACACACGCAGGCTAATCTCCTAGGTCGTTATTGAATGTTAATAGAGGTCAGCTTCCCTGTGCTCAGCAGGCCATGGTTGGTGATAATGGATTTAAAGGAAATCCAGGCTTAAATAGCCGAAGAGATCCAGTGACAGTAAACAGTGTCTGTTTTCGCAAACTCTTCACACTAAGCTGTTACTTTCACAAGTTTATGTTAAACATGCGTAATGAACAAGTGGTGACTGAAAGAAAGCTTATTAGATTCCCTTGTTCTGCCTCCCTTGTGCTCAATCGATCCTGGTCCGTGCTAGGTTAGCCTGTTTCAGACTGTTTAAGATGCAGCTCGACTCTGCAATCATTAAGAACGTTTGGAAAAATAAGTTCAGCTGTCTGGCACGAAGCGTTTGCGTTGGTAAAGCACTCGTAGGTATGAATTACTCTTTGGCAAAGACACATTTTGGCTCTCTTTGGTTTGTCCCTTGGAGCAAGACCTACTTTAACAAGCCAAAACACTCCTGTGAGCATGAGCTGGTTATTGATACAGTTTCTCCTTATAAACTCTGAAAATATTTGAACATCTATTATTGCACACATAGGTTGAAAAGCGGTGTTATATAGAAGAAAGTGATGAGTGTTAAGTGCCACTCTTAGTTACAGCCGGCTATAAATGCTGAAGACATTCCTCACTGAGGTCAGGTCATCTGAACATGAAACCTAAGAGACAAGGTGGCTGACACTAGACACTAGATGGGATCTCTGCATGGACACATTGGAAGATTTAAATCTCTTGTGTTTCCATTTAGAGTTTTTTTCCCGAAATAAGGTGGCAATATTTTCTTCCTTTTCCATATCCCCATTGCTTTCTTTTTTCTCCACAGAATACCCTGCCGTCTGCCCTCCATGTGACAATGAAATGAAACCAGACGCCATGAAGGAGCACATGTGTGCCAGCGAGTTTGGTAAGCATCCTCTCAGTACCCACGTAACACAAACAACACTAGTAGCACACACTTTCACATGCATCAAATGTCTATGTACAAATCAAAAGCAGGGTTTGATTGTCTTACCTCATTCATCCCAAACCTTAAAAATAATCCATGCACGCCCGGTGGGGAAGAGGATGGTGGTGTGTGAATAATGAATTGGGGTCATTCATTGAAGTCCTTATGTGGCAGTAGTAAAGTGTTTGTTTTGCTGTCTGGGCTGACTGTTTTCGAGTTCCCTGTGCATATGGAGGACTATGTTATCTCTAAAGCATTTAGTTTGTACAAATTTGTTTACCGCACTCATTTTGGATCAGAGGTTATATTGTCATCATGTTTATTTGTGCATACATAAAGGCCATAGGATAAAACATATAGTCTTTAATAGCCTGTGATATAGAATATTAAAGTTAAGTGTTTAGCAGGGCTGACATTTTCTATATTTCTAAATCTATTTAAAGGGACTATACCCGATTTCATGTCCGGCTAGCTTAGTTAGCGATAGCTGCTTGTTTTTTATAGCTTTTGTGTGAAGCTTTGTTCTCGGCAAAGGGGTTTAACTTTCGTTACTTAATACCAGATCACTAGGGGAACGCTAGGTAGGGAGGCTGGTGGGAGTCTAGACGTTCCAAAAATTAACCCGGCAGAGAAAGAGTGTCACGCCGAACTAGCCACTGTCGCTAACTAAACAAGCCGGACGTGAAATCGGGTATAGCTCAAAGGGATTTCAAAGGGAATCTGAAGACTCCCATTTGAACTTGAGGTCTTAGCCTTTCAGTTTCTAAGTTATTGTTGTCATTTATACGAACAAAGCGTGAGTGAAAAAAAGTGAGGTCAACAAATGATATCAACCAATAAACATTAAAAACAATGTGGGAAGACATTTTTGAAAGTTCTTTTCAACAGAACTGATTAAAAATGTTCTGTTAGCAAACATTAAGAGATATAGCTTGAAATTATTAGCTTGCAGTTATGTTAGATCAGTTTAAAGTTAAGTTAGCTTCATGAAGCAGGGAAAGAAGAATAATTGTTGTAAATGCAGGACAGGTTTAGAGATATTAAAATGAAAACGAAAATTTGGAATATGGTTTTAACATAATTTATCGGTATTTTGTTTTAATAATGCAGAATCATTTATTTGTTTTGTCATAGTTTGTAAGATGTAAAAATCTTGACAGAAACTTAAGAAGGTTAAATCAATAGGTCCATTTCGAAGTATTTGCCCAAAGTTTTTAAAACGTTCACACTAAAAAGGATTTCATAGATGTGTCATGTTCTAACATTTTAGGTCAGGGAGGAAAATGAAAAAAGATAGATTATTAAACAAGTGAGCACCTGTTTTGGATGTTTTTGAGAGATATCAGATCATGTGAAAATAACCTGTTGCCAGTTTGTTTGCCAGAGTGCCTCAGACCAACTGGAAGGGAAAACAACCTTAAAACATCCTTAAAATGTCAGGAAAGAGCGTCTGAAGTTGTTCATTTTGTGGAAATTTATGAATCTTACGCAAAGAACCCAGCAGGTTATAAAGTTTCAGATTTATTAGTCATTTACTTCGAAAAGTCAGTGACACTGTGCATGTACATGCACACTGCAATGCTTGAGGTAGAAAATATGACAAGCAGAATGCAGCTGTAAATTACACAAGCCCTACGCACTAAAAAGGGTATGAAAAGCCTTGAGCTCAATTAAAAATGCACTAACATCAACTGGATTGCAGTTATGAGGATTTGAGGAATAACATCCAAGATGCAGACAAGATGCAAGATGTTGGTCTTTAATGTTTTATTTGTCAGCTGAACCAAAAATTGCTGCAGCCTAAATTCCAGGTGCCATGCCGAGAAGACATGGACTAAACACACATTGGAAACAGATTCCCCACCAGTTCTCAGGAAAAGTTTAAAGTTACATTTGTTTAACGAATTGCCTTGATGTTTATGCTGTGGTATTGGTACTTGCCTTTTTCAGTCTGTGTCCTGGTTTGCCAGAACGAGAAGGGCACATTATTGGCCTGTTTCATCTCGGATGAAGACAAATGTTGTTTTGCCTTCATGTCATAATTCCCCTAACCAGCTGACAAGTGAGGATACACAGCTAGATTTACTGTTGGGCGGAGAATGTGACAATGTGCTGTTTATGTCGCAGGTTTGACCCTATAGAGGAATGCACTCCTCTGGAATGCATCAAACTTTGCTGTTACGTTTTATTGTTAAAATTGAAAGAAATGATGAAAGACAATTTGTATATCACTAGCAGAAATAAAGATTTGTTTGTGGCATTTTCCAGCATAATTCAGTTTTGGTCTAAAGAGAAAACTCCAACTATAAATATGTTGTAGAGCAGCTTAGGCCAAACATGAGTTAGTGTCTTGTCCTGAGAAAAAAACAAAATATGCAGCTGGAAAAATGCCTGGCTTTAATCATGTTTTATCCCACCAACTAAAGATAAGACCGTCATTCTGATTGCATTTTACTGTTTTGACTTGACTGAAAGTGGATGGTTTGTAATGCCTTGTTTTTGGAGCCTGTGTTTTATATCCAAGCTGCAGACAAGCCTGTCTGTTTTGTTTGGAGAAGACTACACATGCAGATAGGACAGATAGATGTCTTGCTCTTCTCGCTTGGATAGAAAACCCACAGGGAGGGTTGAAAAATGAATCAGTGGCTTGAGCTCAAATCTTCATTAATCTGCCCGAACCCGTCTTCTGTAATATATTCACACTCAGGCAGTAAATTTGCATTTCGTCTACCATAAACTGTGCTTCTGGGAAGAAGCAAAGGAACTGTTCTCAGCTGTTCTTTTGTTAGTTTGTTTTGCTTCGGTTCAAATTCTCCATCAATTTGCATATTCAACTTTTCTGTGCTCTCTGAGTTTGATGAAAACAGAAGCAGCAAATGTGGAGATGAAAACCGCTTTTTTTACTTAGCCAGTTGGATGTGGAGTTGATCTGGCGCAGGAGAGACAATCCTTTTAACAAGTAACAGGTTCTCAGCCAAGTGTGTTTGGAGGCAGGTGCTCCACAATGTTTCTGAAGTGTCTCGCTATCACTCTTCTTCCCAACAAGCAAAGACATACATGCATATCCTATTTGCAGCACTTGGCTGGTAACAGATTTACAGCTCATCCCACTCAACACTTTGTTCCACCAGCATTTTATCCCTGTGCTTAAGGTTTTACGGTACCTCATTGTCCCAAAAACTCCAGCACCCCTTCAATTAAAATCTCTCCTCAGACGGCTCACTTTGTTGTCGATGCCAAATTGCTCCCACCCTTTGCTGATGTGGTAAACAACAGGGCAGCTCTGAGCTGGAGGACTGATCGCTTCAGTTTATCGGATCAGTTGTGTTTCCATTATTGGGAACTGGGGGCAGTACCTACCCTCCTCCTAGCATTACGATCCTGTGGGAGTTGTGTGTTCGTCTGAACCTGCTGTGGAAATGAGGTCACAAGTCAGAGACCACAGCTGAAATTGGACTTTCCAACTTTTTTTTCTCTACTTTTATATTTCTTATGTCAGAGTCGTTTTTATCCAAGTTATTCCAGATAATCCATGACAAATCCTGTTTTCTTAATGTTTGAAAACGTACATGTTGTTCAGTTCAGAGGCTTACTTTTGCAGATGTGACCAGTTGAATCAAAGACTGTTTTGTTGTTTTTGCTTTATCTGTCTTTGTAAAACAAATGTATATCTTTTTTTTCTTTTTTTTTCCCTTTAAATAATCTTTTTAATGCTCTTATGATCCTGTATTAGTTTAATCAATCACAACCATCACCATCTGATTTTCTTTGTAAAGTCCTTCAGCAAATTGTCTTTCAGGTAAAAAAAAAAAAAATATTATTATTAAATGGTAGTTAACCAGTAACAAACCCGGTGATCAGGACTGAGTTGATAAATCTGACTAGGATTGTAAGGTTAGGAACTTTTTGTAAAAAAATAAAAAAGTCAAATTTTGGCTTTTCTCCCTTTATGGGAAAAGAAACACCTATGCTCTTTCAGGCCTATTTATTTCATGACTTATAGCCCAAACATAGGCAGTTAACTGCGGCAGAATTGTTAAAGAGTGAACAAGGCTGAATGATTAAAAAACATTTTTTATTTTAAGGAGCATCCATCTTCTTCAGTTTTTTTAGGCAGTCAACCGAGTATGATGAAATTTATTTTAAAGATTATGTTTAGTTTTCTAAATCTAGCATATATTTTTGTGCATGTAAACCTAACCGTGTATATTAATTCTAGTCTTAATCATGTAGTTTAATTCTTAACCTATCATTTTAATGGGTGGGAGCAAAATAGAATAGTACAAAATCTTGGCAAAAAAGTGTCTTCTGTCCCTTTTATTTAAATGCTACATTGTCAAAGTTCATTCAGTATTTCGTTTACAGACAAAAAAAACTTACTAAGTGCCATTATGAGTACTCCATGTAAATATCCATTCATCTACTTTATATACCTGAGGAACCATAGTTAAGGAAAAACACTCAATGAAAACTTACTAGAAGATATAAACATTACAAATGACTTAAACATTTACTTTAGTACTATATAAAGGCATTTTCAAAATATTCCAAAGCAAGAACAGGGTAAGTTTCTCCAGCTACAAGCAAAGAATTGTTATAATTATTTAATGTCAGCTTCCCATTGTATACTGCTGCTGAAGAGATTAAACCCTTAAACAACACAAGGTGCAAAGAAAGTTCAGAGCGTTGCCAGATTAACAAGGATGGAGGATTTATCAAGATGAAGTCCTTTCAGGTGTGGGCCAGGCTGTCTCTGTCATGACTCACTAATTATGACCGCTGCCCATTTTGATTTCTCAGAACACTAAGCCTCCTCACAGAGAGCTTTTGACGGGGGATGAAAGTCTTAATCCCTACCATGTGCACTCTTAATACAGGAGGAAAGAAAGGGCAGCACTTTAGCACTTTAATTAGCAGAGATAGATACAAGCACAAAGGGAGAACAGCTTCGTTGAGCCAGTTCAGGTCGTTAGGTTGAATCTTATCCCGCTTAAAGCAAGTCAAAGTGTTGTATTAGTTCAGATCTATGCTGGGGCTTAAAAATGATTCATCTTTACTCAGGCTTCCTATCGAAATTTTTTCATAGTTTCTTTCCTTATCACCTGTCAGTACACTCCTACGTAGGATTGTCCCCACACATGAAATACCTGTTTATCGCTGACAATTTACTTTACGCAATACGTCTGGGCAGATAGAAAGTTTGGACCACCGTAGTCTGACTTGTGCTCCCTTTTCCGGGTAAATTAGGGGAACAGTGAGATTAGAAGGTTAAACAGAGTGTAGTGAAAGATCAAGGGGTTTTCAGTCTGATTCAGAAAAACATTAAACAAAAGAATTACAAAGGGCTGCTAATCATGACTTGCGCCGTAAGTTCAAGGTCTCATTACAGAGAAATGACTTTGTTCTATTGCTAGTCACCGTTACAGTGATAGCCATACAGCTAACTGATTATTCAACTGCAAGAGCCTAAGAGTCTGTGTTGTTCCCCTAATATAAACTGAGACACTGTAGCAGGTAAAGCTGTATGCCCTGTGAACGGTTTGATTCAATGAATCTGAATGTGCTCAATTAGAAGGCATTAGGTGTGAGTCAAGTGTAAGAAATGCATGTTTAAACAGTTTTACATATAGTTGGAAAAGGAGAACATAATGAAAAGGGAATCATGCCGGCATTCTTTTTACCCCTGAAGAGATGATACAAACTTGTCATGGCTTGATACTCTATGATTAAAATTATGGCTTCAGAGCTGTAATCTCCACATATACAAGCGCAACTGTGCCTCTACAAAACATTTTGTACAACAAACTATCTTTTCCTCTTGTGTCTCCACTACAGCTTTCAAAGCCAAGATCAAGGAAGTGAAGCGGGAAAAGATGGACCGCCTGGTGATCCCGCAGAAGAGGAAGAAGATGTTGAAGGCGGGGAATCTGAAGAAAAAAGACACCAAGAAGATGGTGTTGTACTTGAAGAATGGTGCAGACTGCCCCTGTCAGCAGCTGGACAACCTTGGAAACCAGTATCTTATCATGGGTCGCAAGGTGGATCAGCAGTACCTCCTCACAGGCATCCACAAGTGGGACAAGTCCAGCAAGGAGTTCAAAAAGGCCGTTAAAATGTTCAGGTCCTACAAATGTCCTGCATTTGAGAATGTCTTCAAATAATTACGACCCAGTTCCCGGTCGCATCTCATCCTACACGTGAACTTGCACAAGAAGCATTCCCAAACTTTGCTTTCTATGGTCCTGTTTATATATCTATATATCTCTGTATATTTACTGATATACTTTGGGATGTCCAGTGTTCAGTTTTAATTGATGTGGTGAGTGATGACACTACAGATTTAATTAAAGGGTTGAGTTTTCCTTTTTCACATTGAGCTTAAAAAAGGACTTCTAGTGAAATGCCTTCTCACTGACTTTGTTTCCACTAAAAATACATATAGTGTAGAGTCTTTGTTTCACTCTTCTTTTTTGTACAGGTCAAAATATTGGTTGGACATCATGGAAAAATCAAGACACAGACAAAAATACCATTTTTGTGTTTGTAGCATGCAGACAATTAGCTTACTAGCATAAAGATGAGCAAGGAGGAAGAAAAAAGCAAGCTTTCCTCTCTCCAAATGTAAAAGAGGAATTTTGTATTTTGTCATTTGTATTTTTTTGGATGTAACCTGTAAAGTGTATCATGTTTTGTTTTTTTTCATTTTTAGGAAGTGGTCAAGCTAGCTTGTTCGCCTGCTTCCAGTCTTTATGCTAATGCATATTAATCATATGCTAGTTTGGTCCTAGCAGCTCAGCTACCCTTTAAAAAAATCTCTCTGATCACATGATAATAATCTTCAATTTCTGATATGATCACTTATGTTGAGCTTTTAAAGCCACATGGAGGATACAAGAGAGATGATCATGTGTTAAAGACTGCACTACCAGCATTTCCGAACATGTCTTTCTTTACTTGAAAATCTTAGAGACACATAACCATTCTGCATCACAAGACAAGACCTGTATAGCAGTTTTCTTGATTCTGACACAATTTTGACCACTTTTCTGTTTTAAACATCCAGCCAGCAAGGATCAGTATTCAGAAGTATCAGTGCACCACTTGTAATCATATATTTTTAAAAGTGCAGAACTTGTCAAAATATTGACTTTGTGCTCTGGTTTTTTTCTGTTTTAATGTCTCTGGTCCCTTTTTAGCACTATTTTGTTTCAGATTTGAATGTCAGCAGTTCATTGCTGCTTATTACATGTACATATTAATTTTACATAAATATGGAAAACAAACTGGTGTCACTTATTATTTCATCATGAAATCGGTACAGATTTACCAGTTTCTTAGATATGGGAGGGGGTCAAAAACACAGTTTTGAACTCTTTTAATTTCCATAACGTACTGGAATTGAAAAGCTCCATCACTGTTGTATCTGAGAGTTTCTTGCGAGTTTGATCCTGGAGAGGCGGCTTGTTCATGATGTCTACCAATATCCGCTACTGTGTTTAGGCTACTATGTTTAGGCTACTATGGCAGCAGTCTGCATTGCAAAATACATTTCCTACTCATCTAATTGACAGTGGCTCTATTTAAATTAGGTTTATTGAAAATGTCCCTGCAATTTGAACGAATTGACTGTGTGCAACTAAGTGCAGCCTTAGTCTAAAAGCTATAGAAACAGGTTATGTAGGAGTTAAAACAATCTCAGTTACCTCTATCTGGCATCTTGAAACTATCTTACCGTCCAACTGTCAAATCTCTTATCTCTTTGTAAGCCCTCATTTTGGTCTTTGCACGGGATGTGTGACACTGTTAAAACAAAGTGGAGTAGCAACTGCAAAACAGCCAGCTCCTGCTTTGACAGCTCTGTCAAACAGAGCTGCTTCAAACTAACAATTTCACGCTCCTTCGAAAAATAAACCCTAATGTTGCCAGATCTTTACACCAGAGGATCTCTTCACACGGGCCTGTTTTTTACCTCCCAACCTTTGTATAATGTTTGGTTGTCTTCAGATTCAGGTTCACTGTAGTTTCACAGGCTGTTGGCATCTCGGTATGTAGCGTAAAAATGCTAATCCTGAGTGATACACCGTTAAGAGTTGATGCTGATAGCGAACTACCGTGTTTTCTTAACCCAGCTGTCTCAGCCGTCAAAGAAAAAACAATGTTTTCACAAAGTTTATGCCAGTGGATAGAGTTGTCCCATTTAACAGGCGTGACTTCCCAATGCCATTTCATTTGAACCACGGATAAAAACGCAAGAATGTACAGATCATCCAAAGTTCTCAGCAGAGGCCGTCTTTATCTAACCGCAACAAGAAACATAAAGTTTAGTATTTCTGTGATGAATGTTTTAACGTGAATACTTTTATGAAGTGGAATCTGTCATATCACTACATCCACAAACAAAAAACATGAAACCAGCTTGTCAATAAAAAAGGCTTGTTAAAAACCGGGAAGTATCAAACACACTCACCCTTTGCCCATCTGGTTCCAGTCATGCTTTGCAATTGGAAAATATATCTCAGATGTGGATTTTGTTTTCTAATCATTACTTCAGCTGCCTTCAAAAGATCCACATGTCCAAATTTGTCCTATTCAGAGATGATCTGCAAGAATCCTGTTGGTCTCTCTACAAACCCCAGATTGTTAAAGCTTATTGGATCCACATCAGTTGTGTAGAAAGTATAAATGTAAGACCTGCAATAGAAATGCTATACTTCACTCTTTAGTAAGACAGGTTGGACATAAAATAGACCTGAACGAAAAGTTACAGATCCAATTAAAAAAGGAATTTACCAGCTATTTTGTTGCATGGCAAAGAAAAAAAGATTAGTTTACTTTTTTACAATCACACTTTCACTTTCAAACGATCCCAGTTTTATACACCACTGTGTAAGGTCTCTGCTTATGCAGTACCATTCTGCAAGAATTGACGTTGCAGGGACAAAGTTATTGATGCCTTTTAAAAGTCCTGAAATTCTCTTCAGGAAGCATTACAACAACAAACCTGCCAAGACAGAGAGACCACCAAAGCTCCCAGACAAGATTTGTGGCTGAGTGTAGCCTGGAGGACCTCCAATGCTTATCACCCATCATCTTAAAGGAATACTTCACCCTCAGAATGATGTGTCTCCATTTTCTACCCACCCTCATGCTGATTAACACTCTGGAACACTTTTTTGATATTTACCATGAAGCCGGAGATGTGGGTAATGCGTTCCGCGATTCTCAGCCTATAGTAGCCAGTAGGCTGAGGATGCGCAAAATGGGTTACCACCTGTCTGCCGCGGCTTCCGTGGCATCATGTACTGTATGCGCAACAAGAAAATGCATTGTGCTGCAATTTAGCTTTTGAAAATATACTGAATGATGTTGTTTCGAGTAAATTAAGGATGCTACCCATTCAGGTCACTTGAATTACATTGGACAAGCAGTATGGAGGACTATTGCCAAGGTTTTGTGGACTTTTGGACCTTTTTGCCCGGGCGCTGTTCAACATCACTGTAACGGAATTGATGCAGAAGAAAAACCTGTGTTCCAGAGCATGAGGGTGAGTAGAAAATGAAGGCACATCATTCTAAGGGTGAATTATTCCTTTAAGGTCAACCCTAGTGAAGCATGGTGGTGGCAGCTTCATTTATGGGAATATCTAACTCAGCCAGACTCTGTGAAATAGCTCAGAATGAAAATGGACTGTAAATAGACTCTCCTAATATGACCCCTTTATTTTCTTTTGAAAGTACATTTACACTACAAGCCACCTTCATCCATTTGGACGCTCACTCATTTACACTCAAAATTATACACATGGACAGAGCCTTCAGGTTATACTGTACATCTGTAACTTTTCAGATGATGGGGCCAGTGCTGCATGATATCGTTTATGTGAAACCAGTAAAAGAACAAAATAGAGAACATCGTCTCTGAATGTCTGTTTCGTAGGAAGTGCGTCATTGTGAAACCCTCCACCACTGCCACATTTGCTGTTGCATATTGATATTGAATGGCATCGGACCTTGGAAGCAAACTTCAAGCTCTAAACTGGCCTATAGTGGAGGTTTTGTATAACAACCATGTCAACGCAAGCACACATTAGAATATGTTGGAAATGACATTTCAATCAATCAAAGCTTCATCCCTATAGAAATTTTTATATAGATAAATGTAGCATGAGAATGTGCTGAGAATGTATCAGACATGGGCTACATGCACATGCAAAAACTGATGCATATAAGGTCATTGGGATAGTGATAATAAGGAAGTGAACTATATCTCACTTTTAGCATTAACAGTGAGGAAACATTGAGCGCGAGTGTCCAGCTCCGGCCCCGAAGGCCACAGACCCACAGGCCCCTAATGCACCCCTGCCCCAAAACACCTGATCCAGGAGCAACAGGGCAGGGAAACACAGAGGCCAACAGTACAGAGGCCCCCAAGAACCGAACCCGACACTCCAACTCGAGAGTGGCTGGGTAGAAGAAAATTAAAGTAACACAACTCACATTAATAAGACGAGATAAGAATATCAGGTCAATAAATATATTTTATGATAAATTTTCTACGATAAATAGAACAGTTAAATCCATTTCATGTAGGATTAAAATAAATAAAAATCATTTGTAACAAGCTCTGGAGAGCTTTTTTCCTCCATCACATATATCCACACAGGTAGAAGGTAACGTGAAGTTCAGTATCTTGCCAAGGGCACCTTGACATGTCTGGTGAAGCTTGGATTGAGCCTTTGGCAGAACAGTGCTCTTCCTGCTGAGCTGCAACTGTCCTCACGAATGGTGGCATTGTGTTGAGTTACTCTATATCTGTGACATGTTTAGATATTAAAATGTTTATTAGTTACCACCAGCTTATATCTATGTTTACTTGGGATAATTATGTCTTCCCTTTATTTATTTAAGGCGGATTAATCTGTCAGTTTACCACGAGTGCGTATAGCTGCCGGACCTTTTTCATATAGTTTTGACCGGTGAAGCTGAGCTGGGGCCTATACTATGAAGCCAGGTTAACATACCTGGGATTTCTCTCTGTTACCTGGGTTGACTTAACTAGACATCTGCGATCTAGATTTACGGTACTACGAAGCTGGTTATCAACTCAGTAACTCAACCCGGGGTTTCCCTGTCTGGATCAGT
>JAVQJG010052313.1:0-12967 GCA_036024015.1 Craterocephalus amniculus | reverse complement strand
TTCTTGTTTGGAATGACGTAGCGTCGATGCTAATTTAGCACGTCTATGGGATTTCCCATTTTAAGTTAGCATTAAGCTAGCAGCCTCAATAGCGGTCTTAATTTTGTGTTTCTGTTTAGAGTATATGACTTCGATAACTTAATTTGATATCACAGTTCAGTCGTGCAATATGAGAGTTGCTAATTAGTGACTAGTAACTTTCTCGGAAAGGTAATGAACCATCCACCAACTTTGAGCCTCATGCCGTCTCTCTGAAAGGTCTCTCAAACTGAATCCTACATTCACGGAGGGCTGAATGTTGGAAAGTTAATCATGCAGTTTAACTTGTATTTCTCGATATAAAGTCATGTAATCAGTTTACTGTCAGCATTTTAAATAAAACGGGGCTGAAATATCTGACAATGGAATTTGACATATTTGATCGTATTACGCAGAGAAAGACCGCTAAGCACCACAGGTGTTCTTATCAAACAACTCTGCAGACCACAGTCAGTTTTTAATGGTGGATGGGATCTGTAAAGCCAAAGCAAGATGAAGTATTCCCCTAAACACTGGTTCTCAAATGGGGGTGCATGTACTCCTACGGGTACTTTGGGACTCTCCAAGGGGAACTTGAAAAAAATAACAAAACTATTGTCTGTAAAATTTCTGATAATCTTGTAATATAAAGAAAATATATTTGTTAGTTTAAAAAGAAAATTTATGCTTGATATTCAGCCTAATTTTGCATTTGTATGAAATAATTTTGTTTTGATCAGGTTATTTATCCTAAAATTTGTGCCTCTGTAAACATGAGTAGAGTTGAACAAATTATGGAAAAACTTGACTAACACATCTCTGTTCTGTAAAAAAAATTGGAGGGAAAAAACAATAGGAAAGGACATAATTAGGTTTTTAACATATCCCCATGAATTTGATGATCAATTACTGATAACATGTTTGAAGTAGTCTGTCTATATTTGAAAGTACAAAGTGTTTCTTTTTGTACAAATTTGAGCAAATACTGTTTACTTCTGTTTCCAACCAAAAAGCTCTGTATTGGTTGGGGGTACTTAGCTGAGAAATTATACCACAGGGAGTACATTTCTAAGATGTCTTAGAGAAACTGCTCTAAAACGAAACTCCGCTTCGGAAACCAACATGCCCTCACTCTTATATATTCACACTCACTCACTCGCACACACACAAACACACAAATAAATACTTTTGTGATCACTCAGTTTTGTAATTATTAAAATAAACATATTCAACTACATGGTCATCTGCTTGTTGGGGTTGTGATTTTACCTCTGTTCATTCACATTTCGAAAAATGTCACCATATTAGGATGTTTTTTGTTAAATAAGATGTATCGTCATATTTGACCTCGGTATTTGAAAAATCCTGGTTACGGGCCTGGCGGCACACACATGCAATCTGTGCAGGCTGATGACGCATTGTAGCCGATGAAGTCTTGCATGTTCCTGCAACATGTTCCTGTCTAATATATTTCTCCTGGATAATATCTCAAAGGAGATATTATAGTTTAACAATATTGATTTAAGTTTTAACCACAAACTTGACCTTTCCGGACCTTGCAATAGAAAACAGGAGAACTTTGTATCTATATTTAACAATTTCCCAACGTTCAATCGTGACATATTTGGTATCAATGGATTCCTTGTAATTTCAGTATTTTCAGTAATTTCTTGTGAAACTGAGTGCATCAGATCCCTGAAACTGTAACACTGATAACAAAATATCTACCATCATTTTCAGATTAACAAGATAAAACAGAGAATTTTCACCTTTAAGGCCATAATGAATGATGAATAAGGCAGAATCTTATTACCATAACCCTAAATGATGCCTTATGATTATAATTAAAACGAAATTACTTCAGTGAGTCCATTAATTTGAAACATAAGGGAGTGCTATGAATCAGAAAGATGTCCAGGTATGACAGAGTCGAATATTTCTACATAGACAGGAGGAAACATACAGAACATGACTCATGGGGTTTTGTTGATGTAGCTAAATGGTTCACTGCATTGCAATCTTGAACCTTTTAGTACCACTTTAATGTGGTAATATATTAGAATTAGCAAAGATTAATATGAACTGCTCGGTTCTCGGTTTTAGACACATCATGTCCGTCATCATGTCCAAATAACAGAGACAACGTGAACTGATGGAGGCAGTGAAGTTCTTCAGCTTATCAATCATCTGATTCATTTTAAAACATCTCAGGAACACCAACATCAAGTCGCTTTTACTCTATTTTATGCAACATGCAGGTTAAGATAATGTGTGTCTGTAAGGCTTGTATGGGGTCTGTCATTGTGGCAGAGAGCCTGAACATGCAAGTTACAGAAATGGGAAGTGAAGCTTGTTCTGAAAGTAGAGAAAAGGTTGAGGAAAGTTGCACGGTGGATGAGATGTGAGGGTCCAGAAACAGGGTTACAAGGCAGGATTCAGACGGGTGCAGGAGCAAAGTTTAAAACAGAACCAAAAGACTTACTAGAGCCACACTGGAGACACGCAACAGGGGACCGTGATGGGCAAAAACAGATGATTTAACAAAGAGCAACTGAAATGTAGGCGTGCATAGACACTGAGGACAACAAGAAACAAGAGAAGGGAGTTAGCTAATTACACCAAAGGTGAGTTGATGTGCAGGAAACAACCACAACACACACAAAGGGGAATGAATACAACATAAAACAGGAAAGATAGAGATAAAAATGACAAGACTACAAACCCCAACAAGTCTGCCACATCGGTGCTTTCCAACCAGCTTTGGACATGCAGAACTGTTTAAAGTCCACACAGTGTGCCTCACTCACCAACATCTACTCACAAATCTTCTTAAATTTGTTCTAAAGTTGCACATAAGAAGTTTTTTTTATTTATTTTTTTTATACAAAAATCATTGGTGAGACTGAAAAAGAGAAATAAGAGACAAAATGGCAAAAAGGTGAATGAAAACAAAAGATAATAATAATAATAAAACCTGATTTTTCTCATTTTCAAGTGTTAAATCAGTTATAAACAACCACACAATGAGCTTCAGATAAAATAGAAAAAGCTATATGTTCAACCTGCTCCTTAATTCCTCCTGAAACTTGGACAGCAGCCTGCAGTCTGGTCCCGTGGATGTGTCAGGACGCACATCCTTGTGGTGTCGTGGCTAAAGTTGAAGTACACCATTGAAAAAGCTCACTTTATTCTACTGTTGATAAAGCAGATTTCCACCTGCTTTGGCATCATTTTAAGATGCCATTCATCTACGGAGGGAGTGCTGCTTCAGATGCTCCTGGTGAATGACAAAACCTTAGTTTCTTAATAAAACTTAACTTTATCAAAAATACATCGTAATGAATTTTAATTAGATACAACATTCTGCAGGAGGATCTATGAGTTCAATGTAACTCAGACATTCATGGAGAGATGTTTGGGTTAAAGGAACAGATCTGACCTGCGTGCTGTCTGTTGGACTGATGCTATCTGCAATCTGATGAAAAACAAGTTTCCATCCATTAGGATGTGATCTTCAAAGTCCTGCTGTCATAACAAAATGTAATCTATCAAAATGTATCTAAAAATCTGACATCATAGTAATATCAAGTAACCAGACAGCAGAAAACATCACAAACATTTGATTTTGTTTAAATGTGTCGGCACTCAGATGTTCACTAGAGTCTGAGCATTTGTAGGATTTGTTCTACCTAAGAACAAATCCAATATATAAAGATTTTGGTGAAAGCCACCAATTTACATAAAAAGTTCGGAAGTAGGACGTAAGAGCAGATTTGAATTGAAGAACGGTTGGTGAGTGAGACCCATCGTCCCTATTTTAAGTTTAAAAACATAGAACTGGATCTTGTTTTGGAACTTTTTGGAGTACATGCAAAAGCAATGTGTCTTTACAGAGTAACCTTCTAAATCGTCTTCACTTTTTTACATTTAAACTTATTTAGATTTTCTTTTAGGAAGAGGGCCCATGGACAGGACATTGCCAGCTACTGGCTTTTGTAACGAATACGGATCGTGTTGATGAACCTTAGATCACAAGACGCATGAAGGTGCAGATGAAAAACAACCACACTGGTACTAGGGCTTCCACTGTGTTTTTGCTTTATTCTAGTACTCATCAACCTTACAAAGTCCGGTTGGACGGCTGCTGTCTCGTCATACATGAACAAAACAGAAGCTACACAATCCGTATGTTACAACTAGTTTGAGAAGGGAAGAAAAACGTGTGTCCAACATCCACGATGGCGCATTCCGATCTGTCGGGTGCGGTCTGACGACGTCATTATCAGTGGACCACTAGAGGTGCCTTAAAGGGCCATTCCACAATTACGACTGTTATATTTTGTTACAGGACAGGACTCGTCCAGAATACATAATTTATGTGGAGAATCTCACTTTTAAAGCGTAAAACCGAACATAGTTTCAGCACCGGGTGGGGCGAGAGTTTATAGTATTTGCTGTAGGGTCCTCAAGGAAAACAGGTTGGGAACCACAGTTTTAGATGATATGACCAGAGAACCGTTCTGCTTTCTAGAGATTAAACAAAGACCATATTTATTATCTTTTCCTGTGATGTGTGAAAACTAATGGTCAGGTCTGCATGGGGGGCCATCAGGAATGTTTGCACCAGGGTCCAGAATTCTGCGCTACACCCCTGTTTGTGCTAATTTGAAGTTTTTAACAGTCACCCATATTAGGATTTCTTACACTTTGGACCAGCAGCCCAACAAAGCTGCTTTTTTTTGTGGGATCAGCTTTTTCAATACACGTCCATTTTTCTGAAAGGATGCTTGAGTTATCCCCTGATGTTCACATATTTATTGCTGCAGAAATGCAGCTTGCAGTGTTTTGCGTTGCTCTCATTCTCTTATCTTACCTCTCACGCCGGATAAGATCAGCGCGAAGCTTTTATCTGAAAAAAGGTTTTAAAAAAAATTGAGCCTTGGGATAAACATAAGCCAGCGGTTGTAAATGTGTTTATTAGGCTATCACCTGCAGCGTGCCTGGAAGCTACTTACAGACTCTCTGAGGTCAGTGCGGGGGAAAAAAGAAACGGGATTTTTCAGAGTGAAGTGGTATTTTCACACCTCGCAGGGTGCTCGCATGTATCATGGCAAAAGAGGGGGGAGAGGGTGGAGGGGGGGAGATGGAGGGGGGAGAGGGAGGAGAAAGAGGGGAGAGAAGGAGCGCGGCGTGACAGAAGAGGAAATGAAAGCAGGGAGGAGAGGAATATTAGGATTTTGGCGCGCTTATACTTTATTTTTAACTCCCATCACTAACACAGGCGCGCGCGTGCACACACACACGCGCGCACATAAACTTTCACTCATCATTACCACCCCCCCTCCCTCGACACACTTTTTTGAAGCTCGGGTCTCTCTTCCTCCCACACTCTCTCCGTCTCCTGAGGTTTTTTCCTTCCTGACTTTGTTTCTTCTTCCTCTTTCCTCCCCGCTCTTCCTACTTGTGTGTGTGTGCGTGCGTGTGCGTGCGTGTGTGTGTTTCTTTTTATCTCGTCGCTGGCTGCTGGGGTGGCATTTCATTCTTTTTCCTGCAAACTCTGCTGCTCCTCTTGGTTTAGCACAGCTGTCACAGGCCTTCTCACTCACTTTCTGCCTTTCACAGAAACACACACACACGCACGCACACGCGCGCACACACGCGCACACACACACGCACACACACAGGCACGATAACACACAGTTCCCTTTCCTGCTGTCTTCTCTTCTGCCAACTTCACGTTTTTCTTCCTTTTCCTCTCCTACGTTAATCTCTCAAGCCACTTCCCTTTCTCTGCGCGCGCGCGCGTCCTCAGACCGGTTCTAATCTCTCACACATCACCGTTCTCACATTTCCACTTGCTCTGAGAGCTCAGGCGCGCGCACTTCTCTCTCTCTCTCTCTCTCCACCGCGCGCTGGTACAGCCTCTCTCCTCCCTTCCCTCCCAGTTTAAACTCTCTCTCCCTCTCTCAGTCCTCATCTGCACCTCAGCAGAGGAACATGTTGCCTCGGCGCGGCGGAGATGTGCGCGCAGCTCCACGTCGCGCTGACCAATCATAAGGAAAGAAGCGAGAGGGGTAAAAGAAAGAAAAGAAGTCGCATCTTCTATCTTTGGAGTCCAAACATCCGTCTCTGACAAGAGGAGGAGGAGGAGGAGGATCTTCACACTGTCCTGACTCAGTTCGCCACCTCCAGCAGAGGATGCAGCTTTCTCCATCCATCCATCACTCACAGCTCAGCAAACTTTTCTAAAGAAAAGAAGAGGAAGAGAGGGGCGGCGGGGAGGAGGAAGGTGAGAGAAAGCAAACCCTTCATCCCCCCAGCCTGCCTGTGCACGTGCTTTCTGTCAGGAGAAGAGAGAGGGAGAGGTGGTGGTGGTGGTGGGGGGGTGGGGGGCGGAGGGAGGGGGGAGAAAGCGGCACCATCCATGTGGCAGGAGGCCCTCTGGACCCGCGGACGCTACCTGCTGGAAAAGAGCGATGGAGGCGAGGGGGCCGAGGGGCCTGAGGGCCCGGGGGACGGGTGCCCCGGGTTCCAGGGGGAGGTGTTCGCGGAGGGCGAGAAGCCGCAGGACTGGCTGTACGAGTCGTACTACAGAATGAGCCAGCAGCATCCGCTCATCGTCTTCCTGCTGCTGATCGTCATGGGAACCTGCGTCGCGCTGCTGGCTGTTTTCTTCGCTTCAGGACTGGTGAGTGTGTGTGTGTGTGTGTGTGTGAGTGTGAAGCGTGTGTGTGTGTGTTTAGAAGGAAGGTTTTAGAGGAGTGGGTTGTTAATCCACTCAGAGGAGTGGAGCAGCATGTCGGTGCTGTCCTGACAGGAAAATGGAATAAATAGAACAACATGGTGCATACATATGCTGCTTAAATTCTGGATGCACACTAACTTGCTTTCATTTAAAGATTTAGAAAAAAAAAAAATCTAATGTTTACTGGAATGTTCTTCTGACTGTCAGTCAGAGTTATTTCTTATGAATTTGCTTCTCTAGAAGAGTGGGGGCATCTGGAATTGTTTTACCCTTTAACTTTCACGCTAAAAAAGGAGCAAGAGATAAAGGTTTTGTATTTTTTATGAATTTTCTCTTTTCTTTTGAGCAAGAAAAATACAAAGAAATGTTTTTAGCAAATAGTTGAGATAAAAGTTAATTATAAACGAATGACAGTGAAATGTTCAAGTGAAACATCAACAGAATAACAAACACTTTCTTTTGGTGTTACATGCACAAACCAGTTGAAGGTTCAGGCAGGTTTATTTCATCAATTCTTTACAAAGATTCGTGATAATACCTGAAAATGTTGCAAAGGGTTAAACATATGTAATTATGATATTTGCAAATCCTCCAAACTTGGAGGGAAAAGAGAAAACAGTGTTAAACCTGGTAACAGGTTTAGACTCTTGTACTTTTGAGCTCAGCTGTTGAAATAAGTTCATGATACAGTTGGACATTGTTTCGCTGAAATAAGCAGGACCTTCCATTAAAACCCAGCATAGCAACGGGTTTTTTCCCAGTTTATTGTGTACTGATGGTGTTCACCCATCCAATCACATGCTGGCTTCTGAAGCGACAACAATCTCATCTCCTCCTTAGACTGAAGAACATTGTTGCCTTTTTTTTTTTTAAAAAAACATCAATTTTATTTATTTTTTCTACATTTCCTGAGTTCATCTTCAAGGAACCCAATTATTTCATGTTTTCTTCTCATTTCCTGGTAGAGCCAAAACTTGGATTTCTGTCTGATATGATTCACAGCAGTTTTTGGAAGAGCTCCTGAGCCTGCACGGAAATTTCCCCCTCAGAATAATTTTGTTATTAATGTGATGCTCCCCAGGGGCCTGATGACCACAGCCATTAAAAATGGATTCTGAGTCTTCTTCCATGTGCAAAGAGTTTGGAGATACAGTGAGTCTTTAATGATACCATGTTGGGGAAATCCGACCTCCATTTACATGACAAGATTTATTTGCACTTACTTTTGTTTTGGACAACAGAAATGAGCGGGACATGCACTGAAAGGATACTGAGTGTTTTTTTAAACATATTTTTTTCTTTCTACAAAGACTTAACAAATTAAAAGTTGAAGGTTTTATGATACAGGTGTAGGAATGTGTAAGAAGAAAGAACTTGCACATTCAGAGACGCAAAAACAGGTTAAAAAGAGCTCAAGTAACTTAAAATGCTTAAAACTTTAATATATTCATCTGTTTTTTAATTCAATTAAATTTAACTTAACCGTTTGTGGTCTTGCTCTATATTTGGTAGAACAACATTTTCAGTGATTATTAGGAATCTTATTAAGGAAATGATTAAATAAACCTGCCTGAACTGTCTACTGTACCAATTGGTTTGGGTATATAATACCAAAAGAAGGTGTTTGTTATCCCGTTGCTGTTTCAAGTGACCATTTCACTGTCATAACTTTATTAATAACTTTTAGCTCAACTATTTGCTAAAAATATTTCTTTGTATTTTTCCTGCTCAAAAGAATAGAGAAAATGCAATAAAGAAAATTCTCTCTTGCTCCTTCCTTAGTGTGAAAGTTAAAGGGTTAATCTGTTTTGTTTCATTTAAAAATGTCCTATTAAAAGAATAAATAGCTCAATGCTCACCAGCAACTAGAGCGCCTCTACTTACCAGCTGTGAAATTTTCTCTTTGTTTTTCTTAAACGACTTACACTACTTTGACGCTCCTTATGTTTTTTATGTCAGGCTCTCAATTTCAAAAAGAAAATTATTTAAAGTTTTGATGGTCAGTATGTAAAAATGGATTATAATTTCAACAATAATTCAGTTTCCAATAAACTCCCATTTAAGTCAGTTTAATATATAAATGTTCATTTACATTTAGAAAATGAATTCCAACAAAGAGTCACAGAGAAAAACTACCTTCCCAGAGTTTGCCTGCATAAAAGAGGATTTTTATTGCCGTGGGATGTTGCATGTTTCATTACAGTGCCAACACGTTGTGCATAAAGAGTTTTGTTTTTCCGCACAAGACTGAATGGCTTGTGTGTGTGTGTGTGTGTGTGTGTGGGGGGGGGGGGGTCCTGAGTTTGAATCTGAAAACATCGGCCAAGGCAACTGATGAATACACATGTGTAATTGCATCCTGGATAAAGACTTCTGAATAATAATGAAAAGAGAAAGAATAGCTTCCAAGATGCCTCTTGATGCAAAGAAATATGTGTCTGTAATAGGACTGTGTGTTCAGGTTTTCTACTGCGTATTTATCTGGTTCCATTTTCGCAGTTTAGGAAACATTTTTACACAATTACCTCAAAAAATATTTTGTCTTGCATGCAAATTCATGTGTGTCTGTGCTACATACAACAATCTCAAAAGTGTGTGCCAAGCTGAAAAAGTGGCATATTGGAGCATCTCTCTGTATCTATAATTCATAGCACAAGCTCTAAACAAAGAACAGAGAGTTTGGTTCCCATCAGACTCGCTACTGGGGAGCTGACAAGGTTGCTAAAGCTGCAAACAAAATATATCTGGATCGCTAGAACCTGGAGCTAATGAGAGATATTACAGTTTGTGTTGCCAGAAAAGAGCATGCAGACTGACAGACTAGCATGGTGCATAAGAAACTTTTCTCTTTCTGTCTCTTTCACAATACTTTGATGGATTTCCTCTGACCCACATTATCAGGAAACAGACAGGCTGGCTTGTAAACAGGTAGGAATATGACTCATTGAGCCGTCTGCACAGTAACAAAGGCTCTTTCAACACCATCCCACATTTCTTTTGTTGTGTTAGGCACCTGTAATCATCCCATGCTCACAAGGAGGACAATCATGCAATATTTAGAAACTGAAGGCCCAATCATTCTCTGAGAAAAGATGAAACATTCATACCTGTTGTGTGCTGAGGTTTGCCCTCCTACTGCATGGCCAGATGTCAAACTCGCCTCTCATCTTTCATAAGGAAATGAATCATGTAAATTTTGCTTTCGAACATAAGGTGGGCTGATTATACATCGTTCTAAACCTTATCAAACCGATTCAGATAATTCATCTATAATAAAGTCTTCTAAATCGGAAATGCTAACGGAAAGATAAGTAAATGGGTTTAGTAGAGCTGCACCTACATATGCAAGTCTTCAAACAGAAAAAGAGACATTATGAAAGAACTTTAGTCTTTCTTTATGATGAGTACACTTTATTTTGATTTGTAAAATCGTTTCAATTCATCAGAAGTAACTTGTTTAATTGTTTTCTCTAAAACACACAGACATGCAAAAAAGGAGCTTAAACATTAATTTCCCATTGAAAGCTGCAGTGTTTGCCCTCTCTGTTTTTCGGGGACTACGCTATTTTTGGAGATGATTCTGTTACCATCACTACCTCCAATTATTTTAATTATTTTTCTATTATTTCTATTATTTTTGATTGGACCGTAGCAATCAGCCCCATACAGAGTAAGCCTAGAGCTCTCTTGTTGATAAATACATCAGTCTTGTCCCTTTTTACACAAATTGTTGATGCTGCTGCAGAACCTGTAAATGTCTGTTCATATAAAGGAAAGTCAGCTATGTTTTGATTATTCTTAACTCTTCTAGCCCTAAACACAACACCTTCAGAGAAGAATTAATGTTCTGATTCTACTCTCATCAGTGCTGACCAGAGCTAGAGCTGTGACTACTATGGGGACATAAACATTAACCTATATTATATAGATATTAGCAAAATGATCAGCATAAAAACAACTTAAGATGAATCAAGAAGATTCCTTGTTTCTATGCTCAGATATTGTGCTGTTCACAGTAATAATAACCCAATTACCTTGCACTCAAAACTCCAAGCTTGTGTATGAATATGGTTTCCTCCACCTCAAAATGATGTGCTTCTATTCAGATTCACTGCTGTGTGTACAGGCAAGCAATGCTTTACATTGACAAAACCTCATTCAGATTTTGTCTCTTTGTTCAGAGACCGGTAGTGACCAAGATAAAACAGTCGACCCTTCTCAGGGAGTCCACTCATTTAACTTCACAGAGTCCCCTTCCTGACAGCATGTATTTCTGCCCTTTTTGTAAACAATGCACACAAAACCCCCACCTTTTCTTCATGGTGCAGCAGCTGTGTGTAACGCTAACATCATGCGTCTGTGTCAGCGGTATTAAGGGGGCGATTGTATTTCATATACTGCTGGGGCGCACTCCTGTTTTGATTTAATCTCTAAGATTTAATGATGGTTCCACACAGCCTCTCTGACACCTGCTCCTGTGGGCGTCAGATTCAACAACTATTACTAGCGGGACATGGTTGCATGTTCTGTATGTTTTGTGATTAAACCCCATGTAATGTTAATAGCAGGTGACAAATGTGATTCTCAAAACATACAAATTGTCATGGGCTTTAAATATCAATGTAATGCCTGCAGCAATTACCACGCAGACAAATGAGCCAGGCAGATGGCTATGAGTTCATTTAGACATACAGAAAAAAGAGCGAAGAGACTACAGAGATGAGCCGAGTAAGCAACTGAAAAAACACTGATGAATGAGTGCAGAGACAGCAAGATAACAGCTCTACAGTCAGTTAGGATGCAGTTATGGCATTGTTGAAGTAGCAAAACTGTTATTTTAGCAACTTATGAAAAGATCATCCTTATCTATTAATATATTACTATCTCATCATTTAGAGCAGCCAAAAACACCTTCAGCTACACTCAGTCCTCATCTCATTCATCTTATTAAGCTAAAAGAGTGAGTATCAATCAGAGGATTCAAAACAGAAGATACAAGAGGAGCAGAAGATCTCAGTTGATATAGTGCCGTAATTTGGACCACAGAAAAGGAAAAGGAGCAGCTTATAGCCACTTATCCAAATTCTGTGCAGTTTTTCTCCAACAATGACTCAGCTGTGCTGGCTGACCACAGCATCAGGCTACTCTAGTGTGCAGTGGGTTTTCACCTCTAATTGGCTCTGATCCACAGAGTTATACCGTGTTGTATGTGTGTGTTGGTTGGTGTTAAACATCATGCACAGTGAAAAATGACAGACGGGAATAATGGAAGCTGGAATCTGTTAAACGTGGAGTTTGCAGCAGCCCCCATCTGTGTGGCACCACCTACTCTGCACTCAACTCAAGTCTGCCCCTAGCAGTGGCAAACATTATTTAAATAAAAAAAAAACAAAGAAGACATCCAACACTAAACAGCTCTAGAGTAGAGAATAAAGTGTTGAAGGTAATAAAATCTACAAAGAACATTGGATCAATTTTAAGCTGTAATACAACTCAGAAATTCCCACAGTGACGGTAGCTTCAGCTTGTGCAGGTGTGCACATTCCCGTGATGGATATGATGTTCTCTCATAAAACCAGAGGGAAAATACTCTGGCGAACCCTCACTGTACCGTGAATGTTTCCACCTTGACTTAATGGGAGGGTTTTTAGAGAGTTTTATCCAAAACAATAGTTTGAAGCCCTGCAGAGGCTAATAAAGTTTAACCACTGGTAGCACTACGGCTACAAAGTTTTGTAGAGGAAACAATGCTGTAACCACAGACTCTTGCAGAACTACATGTCTCTTAAGCAACCAGGTTTAAGTCAAGTATTTCCAATATAGAACCAATGCTTAATTTGTAAAGTGGGAGGAGTAGGGGCGGATCCGGCAAGTTAAAAGTGATGAACCAGATCAGACCAGAGATCGGGGTAATTGTACCTTTAGTGGAGTTAAATTAAAAATAACATCCACAGTCACTGGCAGTAAATAAAATAACGTGGAGAGGTCTGCGTCCTCTGATAGCTTCATGACTTCTCTGCGGCTCCGCGCGCTGAGCGCGTTTGTGTTGGAATATTAATTCTGTGACAGCGCGAGAAGTTGTTGTTCCATAAAATCCTGCTTCTATAGTTTTATGTAAGAATTATTAGGCCTATTAACCTCGTCATTTGAGATGCAACCCTGGTGGAGTTTAACGGACTTGAGAAGAAGTCAAGAAGAGAAACT
>JAVQJG010052298.1:0-10880 GCA_036024015.1 Craterocephalus amniculus | reverse complement strand
GGGGGTGGGGGTGTTTATAGCCCAAAAATCTTGTGCTGGATCTTAAATGTGCATCCAGAAAGGTTCTGTTCTAGCAAACATGATGTCAGAGAGGAGTTTGGATTTTAAAAGTTTGGCTCCCCCACCGAGTTGTATCCCTACAGTCTGTGCAACGCCTCTAAATTATTATTTAGATTGAATGTTTCACCTATACTTATTTGGACCTCACCTTGTGAAAAAAAAAAAACTTCATAAAGTTTTTTTTTATATCTCCATGATGAATTCAGCCAAGATTCTTGGGGAACTGTGTTTTTCCCCTTCCTCTCTGCTTTTCTGCGTGAGCGTACAGAGCTGTGTGTCAGATCTGTGGGATGCCTGTAGGCTCCTCCCAAGACAGACACGTCGCGCTCATCCAACACAAACAGGGTCACAAAACAGCGACTCAGCCGCTTGTGCAGAGTTTACTTCAAATTAGCCCGACTCTTGCCTAAGTGCATCACAGCTAATCAAGCCGATGTCATGTCAGACAATGAGCTGACAATATGAGACTAAGACAGAGGTGACACCAGAGGTAGGAACTGAGTCAGACTGCAACAAAGAGGAGAAAGATGAAGGGTGTCTTTTTTAATAAGCTGGTAGGAGAGGAACCAATGCAGAGACAAAGTGCTAGATACCCCTTGCTGATTCACAAACAGATTGTTTTTTTCCTTCATTTTTCAATTCACAAGATAATTTTTATTTCAAAGACAAAGCTTTGATTTACAGATAGGCCGACCTCATGCTTGGGCGAGACAGTCATGGCTGCAAACAGGCAAACAAAACAAGACTCACCGGACCTTCCGAGTGTCACGAAAAGCTGCGTTAAGCAGAATTAGCGGCGCAATTAATATTCCAGCCATATTTTCTATGGAGGAAGCAGAGGGCAAGGCAGCTGCTCCCATATGCAGACCTTGCTGTTATGACCGTGGGGGTGATGTCAGACACCCTACCTCCACCACACCCTCACTCCTTTTCTCCTCATCCCCCAGCAGGCTTCTCATCCCCCTCCTCCTCTCTCCTCTTTCCATCCCTTCCGTTTTCTGATTCCTCCCTCATTTGCATTTAAACATTCCACTTTTTTTTTTTCACAGTCACTCTCCCACTGTTCCTCAAAAGTTACCGGTGAGCAATATGAATCACCTTTTTCACTTCTGCATGAGCGTGCATCACACCCCACTGATGAGCAAGTCTGCCTCAACTGCACATGCTATATGGAAGATTCCCAACTCAAACTCTTTAACTGTTTGCAATTATGGTGGAATCGCAAAGGCTCATGGTTAAACTCATCAATTGAAGAGTGCTTTTAATAAGCCTCAGCAGCTATTTAACAAATTCCAGTGATCTCAGAAAAACAGCTTAGTTTTATGAGTACAACGGCATGTTGGTAAGGTTTTGGGGCACCTAAAGCTGCCAGAACAGCTTTGATGCACCTTAGATTTCATACTACAGTTTTTAAAGCTCGGCTGAAAGGATGGAAAAGCATACTTACGAAAGATATACAGATAATTAGTGTTTTAATTATTGCACTTGAAAATCCTTGTCATGGGAGATTTTCATAACAATGTCCCAAAAAAACAGTGTGACACCTTCATTTGTCTGCATAGTCTGTGACTAACATATCAAAAGTCCCGTTTTCGAGATTAACATAAGCACAATCTACGTCTGCCATCGCCATGTCAACAAAGGAGTTTTCGGCGCATGATGTGATGCACGCCAAACAGATGGCGGTGCACAATCTCATGCTGTAAGTTATTCGGTCCTAACATAAATAACACAGCCGGATTATCCCGAAAATCTTCATTGCCCCAAAACTGCTAAATGCATTGAAAACATTGTGTCAAAACATTTGCGTATGAGAAGACATGACTTAAATCTGTAGTGTTGACTATCACATCACTTTTATCATCATCTGGTCATACAGCGATACCCTCCTACTCCATGGATAGTCAGGAACTTTGTAGTTAATGAAAACCTAAAGTGTGTATTTTGGGAATATTCATTCCGAGTGAATGTCCTGATCCAGATCACTCAAACAACCCTACATTGATTTGCAGCCCCTTTCCCCTCTAAAAGGTCAAATGGATTACGACTATGCAAGCAAAATTACCTGCACTGTTTAAACTTTACTAGTCAAATTTCTTTTAATTTAACTGTATATTTGAGACATGCCGTCAATCTTCCAAAAGGGAAAGAAAACACATTATCTATCTACACAAGCTACATGACAAGCTGAAAGATCCACCCTTTATATCACAGTTAATCAGTTTGGTCGTATGAGGGCTGCAATCCAGCTGATTTTCATTGTATTCCATCTTCAACGCATCCCCATCAACTTAAATTAATTTAACAGCCAATCAAGTTCTAAACAATCATTCATTTATTTGAGGCAGGTGTATTGGAGCAGGAATCTATAGAAAACCTGCTAGATCATGGCGCTCGACTGAAGTGATTATCAGTGCTTAAAACCCTTTTCACATTTTTTACTGTAAATCTGCAGCTTTGTCCGACTGGATTGTCCTGACCTGTGGTGCTCGGTTGGCCTGAGACCTGCACCTTGAAAATGACAGAAATTCTGGCATGGCAGAAATGAGCTGGGAGGTTAAGAGGGAGGGGCATGCATAATTTATACAGGTCAAATACAGTTCAGATTTAACACTACAATTGTGCCAAGACTGAAAACTAATTCCTGATCCTGTTTTGATTTAAATCCAATACCAATCTCTACACACACAACCATTTGCTGCCGGGTGGATAAACAGAAGCATTAAGTATCCCCTTCTTGGTTTAACAGAACCCCAACTTAGTGATTCTGTTATGAGTATTATCACTTTGCATTTCAGTTATAGAGATGTGACAGGTAAAAAATAAGAGAACACTTGTTAAGTTGTAATCCCCTACAGTACAAACTGTTCCGACAAAACTGTCCCTGTTTATTAAATTCGACTTCAGTTCATCATTTTCAACTTGAAATCAACCGTAGTGAACGTGTTGAAAGCAACATTTAAAAAAACATCAATTAAAATCTACATCGAGATGAAGAATATCAGAAAGATGGGAATGCAAGAATAAGCTAAACTCAAGTCAACGGTGTCTCTGCATCACCAGTGAAGGAGCTTAGTGCAAGAGTTTTGATGAAATGACCTATGGAGTGTCAGGATCCAAGTCCAAATGGTAATTTTTTAATATGCAACTGCTCTAATTGTTGTTGTATTTTGTGTCTAATTGCTATGGATTTTGAGGTTTGAATGTCTGAGAAATTATTTAATTCAGCAATACCTGAAGGTTATTCTCTGGCTAACTATGGGGTTAGGATACCATAAGGATCATAATCAATACAATTATAATAAAGTCTTGGAAATTATTATTATTAATATTTGCTCTTTATTTTAAACATCTGAAAAAGCCCAATTAGGTTCTCCATCACTCATCAAAAAAGTGGGGTAAAGTATATCCAATATCATTATATCAATATTGTACTAAACTATATACAGGAAACTACAGCAAAAAGCAGTATCATTGCGACACAGAATCAATATTTTTGTGGTATACAGTAAGTTGTGACATTACTGACAGGTGATTCTTGAGCTTTGATATTTAAATATCATTGACCTTTAATAGATTGTGCATATATGAAGGACAGTGCCATTAACATATTGTGAAGAAGGTTTTAAAAGATTTTAACAACATATTTTAATGAAGTCAGCTTTTTCCTTTTCAGATAGAAAATGTTTCTTTTTTTGTCTATCTAAAAACACGTATCAGAGAAAACGTTATTTTTGGAAAATATTTTATGTTTTTCAAGTTTTTATTTTTGTTCTGATGTTTTCTCTTTTCACTCATAGTTTTATTGGTGTTTTCTGCTGATATTGCAAAAGTCTTTCCTTTCTGATTGTGGTTTAGTTTCCTTTATTCTGTTTTCATATGTAGTTAAAAGCTAGTTTTCTGTTTTAATGTAGCCTATGCTGTGCAGACCACAATTATGCAACCTATAGTTGAAGTAATCAAGAATAGCCTCATAAATGTAGGTTTGTGTGTGTGGTCTGAAGTTGTTCTTCGCAGTCATCAGGGTTACACACCCGCCTCATAGTTGGAGGTGTCAGGGCTGACTTTCCTAAATATAGAAGCTGCCACTTATTTCCTGTCATTCCTGTAAACAGGGGGAAAAAAACGAATTAAAAAAATATATAGATTGATATATTTTTAAATATAAATCTATATATATACATACTGTATGAGGACAGACTTTGAAATTCCCCAAAGTGAGATAATCCATTAGTCTTTCTATGAATTCATTTTTATCTAAATTGTCTTTAATTGTTATTCTCCTCTGAGATGAACATTTTCATGTCATTGCACACATTTCTCTACACTTTCCGTACTGTCAACCTGACGCCCACTGGAAGGAGAGGCACTCTCTAACAGGAAATAATCTCTTTAAAACGCTGATCCTCAGATCATCACATTTTGGAACTCATCAAGCAGTTTTAAAGAAAATGAATTTGAAATTTTACATACATAATGACTATCTTAACAATGAAATGCTTGAAAATTAAATCCTGAAGCATAAAACAAGTGCAGGCTGTAAATGCTGACTGTTATAGACATTGATATTCTCATTTAAACCTGTTATTTTCTTTCTATTAAACCCTCACAAATTTACTGTCACCTTTGCAGCAGAAAAATGACACACATAACAGATACAATCATGCTAAATAGGTTGCAGCAGTGGTATCTATATGCATAACAGCTATATCTGTGGGTCATGTGTTAATAAGCAGGTCTGGCATGGCAAAGTCAGGAGGAGAGTGTAATTGTGGTCAAAGTGAAACTGTTCCCTGACATGTAGTCACACCTGGGTGGTTGGCAGCACACCGAGGAGGAGAGGATCCCCCACAGTCCCTGTTATTGGTATGCGGAAATACTGTGGTGTTACAGTGAGAGGAGAGAACAAGGAGGCTGTGGAGCGCATAGAAAGAGAGCATGTTCCTTTACGGCACTGTAAAATAGTGTGAGAATGTGAGGGGGGAGCTGAGAAGAGCTATGCCGGTCCAACAAGACATGTGTCACAGTCTGAAGAACAGTGACATCCCTCAGACTTCATTCCGGATGTGACTGCCAGCATTAAGCTGCATGTTCCCCGTACTTTACAATACACAAATATGTGTGCTGCATACAGTCGGCGCTGACAGAAGTCATGAAAGCAAACCTGCAACAGTGGGACACAGGTGATAAAAAGTTTAAGCAGCATTTATCAGCATGAGATATGTGGGTATTGGGGATGTCCAAATGTGCACTGAGGCCTGGATGCAACAGCCACTGTTTAATTGCTTCACAGGAGGAAGGTTTGATTTTACTGTTTGTTTACAGTTATGTAAGAGAGATTTTTTTTTGTGCTACAAGCATCCAAAATGGCAGATCTGTTGACTGAGATAAAATAAATAAATAAATAAAAAAATTATGCTTTTTTTTAAGGGATATATTCCTCTCAAGAAAACACACGGGCACATCAAACAGTCCCTAAAATGGACCGGAACTGCCTCTCCTCCATCCTTTTAAATCATGCAAGACATCAGTAAGCATTCGAAAACCACTGTACCTTGAAGATAACGAGGCCTACTTAAAGAATGATAATTATTTATGAAAATTTTATATCTTATGTCATTGTCCATTCAAATGGAAAGATTTTGAATTGTGAATGAATTTAAAGTTATTTGTTGTGCATATAAATGTGTCCATTTCAGTGGCTGAAATCCTATGCTATGCCTTTTTCTTTTTTTTTCACAACACAACACAATTTTCTGACGTTTTGATAAAATGTCTTTGGCATGCTTTGGTCAAAATACCACCAAGAGAGTGTCCATCATCTATATTTTCAAGCATGAATTGACACCTCTATTAACTTTGGCTTCCTATTGGTGGTGGAGTGACCCTTTCACTGCCTTCCACCTTTCTCTTCAGCAGAGTCTACCGCCTTTGAGATTGGAAGTATTCAGTATCCCTTAAATGACATAATTACTTTAAGAGAGAGTAGTCAGTGCAATGCCTGGGAGCTCAGAGGCAAAACAAAACAATTTACCACCAAATGGGTAAATAAATACTTGACTTGCTAATTTTGTTCACAAATACAGTACATTTTTTTCTTAGCTTCAGTTTGATGATGTACAGTTGGTAATAATCCTTCTTTTAGCTACAAAGTTGCTCTGAGTAAAGTTCAGCTGAACCAGGTTGTTGAAACACAGCACTACAAAATATAACAGCCCAACCAGCAAGTTAATCTACAAGCCATCCACCTGAAGGGATTTCATCAAGATGTCTTCAATTACAAATTGGAAATTACAGAAAAAGAAGTCAGATATTATTTTCCAAAAAATGTAACTCAAATACAAAAAACACTAAACATCTAATGAGAATTTGTATTTGAATGCAAAGCAAAGTGATACATCAAAAGAGTTTTGACTTCCCACTTCTGAGGTCCAGTGAATGCAGCATGATTTGAATTTCAATTTCTGTGAAGATGAAAATTAGGAGGCAGAGTGTTTCTTCAGACAGCAAGGTTTTAATAGTACTACTGCGTTATAACTCCCCAATATGTGTTCCCATGCCTTTTTAAAATAATATATAAGGTATTGCTTAAGTAGTATTTCCTCATTATTGCTCAGATTTACTCTGGCAGCATCTGACACAATACAACAGAACAAAGTTCTGGCACAGTTCTCTCACTTAATGTAAAATCATCAGTGTAATACAGAAGGACACGTTAAACATTTGTACTATAGGCACAAGTACAACTGCTTGTAAGGATAGTACTGCATTTCACTGCTCTACTGTTCAAATGTAAATATGTGCAATCAATATGTTTTAAGGTGCTGGATATGATGCTGTGTTAATGAAGATAGGTGTTTGAGATTACAACACCATACTGTTGCTAAATCAGCTGTACCAGCTCTGAGTGACAAATTAATTTCCCTTAATTCAAAATATCTTAAAGTTTAATTAAGTTAGCAAACTGCATTCATTGTGATGCCCTGGCTGATGGTATGAGCCACTTTTTTTGTTTTTTGGTTCGAATGAAGTACAAATGGATTTTCTCCCTTCAAAAGGCTCACACAGGGAGCTGCCTCAAACAGACTGCAAGAAGCTCACACCGAGTGACTCCAGGCCCAGATCTGGAGCAAGAAGTGAAGGTTTGCAGAGCGAAGCTAAGCCACGACACCGAGCGAGCTCTTTGACAGTGGATCAAAGATGAGTGGGAGGTCAAAGTGTACAGCTGGTGGGGATAAGGAGAGCACAAAAATGTAATCACATGCCAAGCATGGGCATGTTGCGGACATACAGTCACATACAGTTGCGTTCACACATGCACAAGAGTTCTAATTGACTGTCCTCTGACCCCGTGAGAGCTCTCTCTGCATATATCATGCTCAGAAATTAAATGCCATTCAATTAAATCTACTTGAAAAATGTCAGTGCCGAGCGATTCAGATCAACCTCAGCTGAGATGCAAAGGTTTTAATTTGACACTCGGTAAAGTAGAGGAGCATTGAGCGGCTTCATCATTGTCGCGCCAGTGTGCTCAGTCCAGCTCCCACTGCAAGCTAACAAATTAGACCTCCAAGATGAGATGAGGGATCTTTCATATTACTGCTAATGGTGACAAATGGGACAGGGTGATAGCTCCAGCACATCCATAAATGTGTGGCAGTTTCTTTTTGGTAAATGGCATTAGAATCTTCCCATTTGCCATGATAATCAAGATTATGGACTTTTCTCTCTCTCTCTCTCTCTCTCTCTCTCTCTCTTTCTCTCTTTCTTTCTTTTAGCCAACTGAAAGGGCATTAACATGCGGTTTCCGAATTGGAAGTCCAGCTTGTTCTTGGTAACTAATTGTGCACGGTTTTGAGCCACTGCCTCTTCCCTCGTGTCAGGGATGTTAGCGGTGTATTTGAAGTGAAATGTTGATGCAGTCAACATAGGGGAGAGCTAAATATAAAATGGCTGCTGTTATGCTAATGGGTGCCACTGAATAATTCAAGCATGGATGATAATAAAAACGGGAAAACAGGGAGACCTGTCGAGCCAGACAACCACATGTGTCACGACAGGGCACTAATTTGATGTCAAGTCTCATACTAACCCCTCCAAAAACCCACCCCCCCCATCCTACTTTCACAATTCAGCTGTGAAGATTAGTAAATATTTTGCCTGTCTCTCTGCTGCTTGTGCATGGTGTAGACAAGCAGGGAGCTGGTTTGGCGACCCTGGCATCCTGGGGAATTTGACTGAAGAAAACTAGCTGCTTACCACGAAATTCTCTGTTATTTGCTCTCAGGAGAGGCTGAGGGTGGGCGAAGAAGAGCAAGCTTGTCTCCTTCCTGCACACAGTCGGCCTTTGTAGCACACTGAGGTGAAGGCCACGTCAAACAGCAGAAAATAAAAAAAAAGACAAGGGTAGATCTCCAAACTGGGGAAGGGCTCTTTCTTGTTCTTACTTTTCTCTGCTGTTGCTATCAGCAGCACCGTTCCTGTCACACAGACCCTCCTCTCTCAGCCCACTCTCAGCATTCATTCTCCCTTAAATCTGTGGTCACCTGCCAAACACTCGCTCTCCACCATACTCTTCCAGAAATAGTCGCATGTGGTAAATGCACACACACTTGTGTGAACATGTTCACATGCACAAAAATAGAGAAAGGAAATTCTTCAAGCATCCTGACAATGAGACGTTTGCTTGACTGTTGAACTGTAATTAACGTTGCTTGAGAGTTAGGAGGTATCCACACACACACACACGCACACACTCCCAGTGTACATATAAACAGACAATTTAAAGGTGCTTTGTGATGCGAGAAAGCCCATAGCAGCCATTAACTTTTCATTTGTTTTAGTCACTTGTTTTGCTGCCTTCGCACTTAGTCCCTGTTTGCTGGATCCAGTGTTGCTCTCATTAACCACATCCAGCTCTTCCCGTGGTTTTTCTGCACTATGCCCGTCCTGGGAATGGTCTCACGCTATTTAGCACTGTCCCCAGGTATTGCCACCATATTTCCTTCTGCTTATTCCGGATGCACCCATAAATAAAGTCCTCTGTTCCTGGCATAATGCATCTTAATTCCCAGCTTTCCAGCAGGCATGCGGTGGCCCTTTCGCCTGCTCCGCGCTTGGCTGTCGCAAGCTTCCTGAGCCGGATGCGAAACTGCAAACGTTTCACCCTTTCACTTATATTCAATTTATCATTAATGATGTTATTTTACACAGAGGCATGAAGATGAAAGATGTTTGGAAAGTACTTATAATGAGCACTCATAAAGAGCCTTTGTGTGTTCAACAAAATATTTGGAAGACAACAAAGGAGCAGTCACTTTCTTACTATTGATAATCTCCTTTTATATCATGTCATAAACAGTAATGGTTATAAATGTCATTGCTAGCATTGAGAGAAACAAAACTGTCAAAATGTAAACGCAGTGGTCATTTGTAATGAAAGTTAAAGACCTTTGAAGAGAAAGAAAGATAATAAACACAGCAGTCCCAAAAGTCAGCGGCAACATCTGTGATTTTGTAGGTCATCTCATCCAAAAGTAAAGTTTTATCTTATAAAATCCTCCTGCTTGCCGCTTTTGCAACACACTACAATTCTTAACTTGTATGAGCCAGTCTGCTCCACTAAAACTCTCGATGAAAAGTTGCCCCTGACGTCAATGAATAAATATTTCATGACTGTTGAGAGCCTAAATCGTTGCATGCCAAATGCATTCTTCTCTAGCATTGTTTTTCTATTTTCTTTTTTTTTTTTAATTATGTTACATCCTGTGGGGGGGCTTTCACTGAGATAAAGATTAAATATTAGGGGCAAGTTGAATAATAAAAGTGCAAGGGATGAAAGGGCCTTTGTGCCTTTGGGGGAAATGATGATGAGTCCATGTCAACACTAGGCGGTGCTCTGGCTGGGAGTTGGTTCTGATGTGCAAGGTGTTAAAATTGGGACGGTAATCAAAATCGACAAAAATATCAGCACTGTAAATCAATGCAGTAATAACAACAACTTACAATTTCATAGCTAAAATTGTGCTTACAGGAGAAGCTAATTATTATGTGGATGAAATTAAGTATTCTAATGATTTTATCTTAATTAATGGCAATTTAGGCTGTAAAGCATCTTCTGTCTTCTGTCTGTTAAAAAACAAAATCAATTATAAATGTCTCTTTGGACTGCCATCCATGTTCAGTTAGGGGCAGACTGAACCAAACTGAACTTGGATGAAACAGCCTGTCAGAAAGAGCTTTATCACTTTTAACCACACGTGACTTCAGGTTGTAATGATCAATTTTAAAAACAATGTCATGAACGGTGTTGTGCCTGAATGAGTTCATTGAACGACCGTCCATGAACATGTTCCTATTTTGGGTGAATGTCAACTCAACGTGCGGTATTTTTGCCTGATGGATGTTGACGTGAACACGCTCATTCTGGCGTTTGTGAATTATGGCCGTTCTTTTTTCGTTCTTTGTCTTTGTTTTTTTATTTTACCCCAGATGTGCAGCTGTGCCGGGGTTTTGTTCCAACCCCCACTCAGACCGGGAGCACCGGGGATACTTCGCTATAACAGTTTTGTTGAAGATAGCGCCAGATTTAAATGGAGCCTTCCAGGCAAAATCCAGACTATAACACAGTGTTAATGAGGAAGATAGTTGATCTAGAGAAAACCAGAGTCACAGCAGCATGTTTCATCCAACTCCCAAGCAGGAGGAAAATCAAGTGAAGGCAGCAGCACTACTGTCTCACCTCTATCTCAATTTTTAGTAGGCTACATACAGTATCTTACAGGAAAAGAATTTATTTATTAAATTAGTGATGTTCCAGG
>JAVQJG010052295.1:0-10808 GCA_036024015.1 Craterocephalus amniculus | reverse complement strand
ATGTCACGTCCGGCACGGCCCGGATTGCGTTCACAAAGCACTGATCCGTGCCCGAGCACGGGTGGCCCGGGTCCTGGACTACCTCCCATCTGGGCCACCCGTGCCGCGCCCGGGCCCGGGCCCGGGCCCGGCCTGTTTGCATTCACATGGACAAAATTTGTGGTCAAACGTGCTCGGACCCGGGCCCGAGCACGCCATGTGAAAAGGCCCTTAAATGTTGCTGTAGGGTAGAGCCGTATGGTCATTGTACTGCTGGAAGGTAAACCTCCATCAAAGTCTCATATTTTGGCTTCAAGAATTTTAGAGTTGTCCATAATTCCTTAAAACATCCCCACAGCATGATGCTGCCACCACCATGTTTCACTGGGAGCTGGTGTTCCTGGAGTGATGAGGTGTTTGGTTTTTGCAAGGACTACCATTTTCCTCAGATACGTCCCAAAGGACCTCCTTTCATATGTTTTGGGAGGCTCCATGTTCCTGCTTTATTATTACCCATCTCTGTGGAGCATACAGCTTGTAGTAGTTCTAGGGATGCAAATTATCAAGAAATTAATTAATTGATAGTTGTTTCATCTTATCGATCGATCCTTTCTATGAAAATCCTCTTTTTATGAAAGAGAAAATGCAAAAATGATATTCCTTAATAAAAGATTTATTCTTAACAGCAGGGAACACCACATTCACAAATGGAACAATGCAAACAAATGTATTATTATTATAATTATTGTTATTATTATCATGTTATCATTAATTTAATATAATAAATTAAATGATTATGTCTATGGTCAGAGGGCAGCTTTTCCTGTGTTCCTGCATGAGCGTCAAGGACTTCTGGCCTCAAGCGTGCCCTCGTGCAAGCTGACGAGGAATTATGGGCTTAAATCGATTAATTGGAATTGATTCCTTATAACCAAGTAATTTCTTATCAACGATTAATTGATAATTGATTAATGGTTTACATCCCAAAGTGGTTCTATAGACGGATCTCTGCTGTGGAGCTCTCCGGTTCCTCTAGGTTTACATTTGGTGTCTTTGTTGCTTCTGATTAACGCTCTCCCTGCTGGATCTATGGGTGTTTGTGGACAATTCTCTGTAGGCAGGTTTTTTTTTGGTGCCATATTTCCATTTTGTGATTGAAAATGTGATTTTCCCATGTGCTGCAGAAGACAAGCACACAGAAATGATGGAATATATGTGAATCAGTCTGCTGCTCCATGAAACAGTTGGAAACCACAGAGACGTTTGAGATTCATGTTTTCTTTCAGCTGTTTCTTTACTGATGAATGAAGATGATTGTGGAAAAATCATCGCTGTTACCTCGAATGCTTGCTATCAAATTACTATGTAGTTGAGTCGGCCCTTGGTGGCTGCAGCTTTATTTTAGGCTGCATGTTGTGGGATCGACTGATCTCACTGTAGAAGATAAGTAAGTCTGCAATGATTGTCGCAACTCCAAGTTGGGAACCACGCCTCCACAGTCGACAGTTTTGGCATGTTGACTGAACCTTCGTCGTTTTCCACAGAAAGGTCATCAGCTCAGCCTGTTTTCTCTGTGTGACCTCCTTCTCTTTAATTTTTCATTGTAAATGCAGCCGCAGGCCCAGATGGCGGTGGGCTGTCATTACCTCGCTCAGGTGTGCCGTTCAACGTGAATTGCATCATCAGATTGCTGTAGCTATCACATTTATTTATTCAAACTATGGCTCTGTTTTAATCTTCCTCGCAGCTCCTTAAAAGGAGCAGTGGGAGCCGTAGTCATGCAGTGTTTATTTACATGAGATTGGGCAGTTAAGGAAGTGATGCATCACTAAAGTGACAGCTTCGTCACATCATTTCAGATTATTTTAACTGTTTGTAGCCAAAGCTTGTGGTGATGGATTGAAGCAGTTGAAACTATCCCTTTATATACATGCTTAAAGGGATACTGTGTAATTTGAACCAAATATCAGTTTAATCTGAGTACTGGATGATTCCTGGGGTCAACACAGTTTTTGACCCGTTGGTTCTCTGTTGGGACTGCTCTCTTTAGAAACCAGACATTTTAACTTTGCATGAGCCGATCCGTCTCCCATGGATCTTGTGACCTGCAGCACTTTGCTCTACAGGTATAAAACACAGTGGGCTCTGCTTCATGCTACTTTTTCCTTGAAAGTTGGTCACATCTGAACAAAATAAGAGGGTGAACGCAGTGTCTAAGGAACCTAGAAAGAGAGACTGTTTAATGTTTCTACAATGTCATGCGACCTGTGGGAAGTTACAGGTTTAGCTGCCTTGTGGCCAAAAGTTACGCAGTTTCCCTTTTAAGCTCAGTGGAAGTTTGAAAGTTTAAACACACTGCTGTTACCAGTTCAAGAAAATGTGATCTTTTACTTAACCTTCAGAGACCATCTCCACCATTACTGCTGTGAGAAAAGAGGCTTGTCAACCATGCAAAACTCTTAAAGTCCTTTTAGATTTACAATAACATCTATGCCATTAAAGTCTTCTCACTTGGCACCATTCAAACGTGACACTGGCATATTTAGAGATGTTACATTGCTGTTATTGTTTCCACATATGTACCAGTTGGGGCCCAGTAAGGGAAGTGGTGTCCCTCTCATGCTGTGTAATGTCATTACGTGAGCTTTACATTCTGGTGCTTGGTCTCAAATAAGCTTGATTTTTACATTTTTGGAGAAAGAGCGATGTTATGCTCTCTGTTTACTAAACTCTGATTGGATGCAAGTTGGTTTAGGTTGAGGGTTAAGGTATTATTTCTTCTGGAAAACTTGTGCCCAGATACTGTAGATGTTCTCTTTCAGGTAAAATAAACATGAGTGCAGGGTAGCCGCAGTTGGAGTTTATTTCCATTCGCTCAGCTTAGTAAAAGTTGGAGTGTTGCTGCTTCATTTCATCTTGTTCTGTTTGTAAAGTACAGAGGTGTAACTGAGGCTTGTGCTACTTGTAGCTGGCAGCAGAGGTGGTCATGTGGGCAAATCAATGTCTTTTTGTGACAATATGTTGTAACTAGAGATGTAATGAAGTTCGTTTATCGGTGGAAAATCATCCAGAACTGATTAAAATGTGAATTGCGGTAGAAAATAAATGACTGGATTTTTAACTGTCTGTAAATAATCCTCTGTAAAGGACAGAATCTGACGCGCTGCTCCACATGTCATTGCGTATTGTGTTAGTGGACGGCTGCAGCGCCAGCAAACACACTATAACCCAGGAGGGCTACAATTTTGTGTCAATATTAGCGGTGTAACGATTCATTTTAACGACAATTCGATTCATATCACGGTTTGTGGTTAGGATGCAATTCATGAACGATACTAGTTAATTTAGAACTTGTTGAATCATAGGATTATCAATCGATATATCGATGTACTAGATGAATTGTTACACCCTAGTCAATATATTTAATTTCTGTCCATTTGTGTTTTCATGATTCTTGTTCTGAGAAGTAGTTATTAGTTGTTTTGTAAGAAAGTTTTTCTTTCTTTCCAATATGTGAAGGTATAGCTGCATTTTTGACCATTCCGGCATATTCTGCATGTTTATCACCTTTTTATAACATAAATTCAGCTCATATGTTAATTAAAATTCCAATTTGTGAATATTTTCATACCATGCAGAATTATTTTACTTTGTGTTAAGTTCTGCTAGCGAGGCGAAGTTACAGTTTAAGGATAAAAAAAAGCAAATTTTGACATTTGAAAACAAACATTCATTTAAATAGCTACAATTCTTTTCATCGATAAAATACAAATGAATTGAAATTGTGAGTTTAAAATTGTGGCCTGAGTGCATCGTTGCAACCCTAGTTGTAACTCTGCAGTAGACACTGTTAATGGTCGCACCCATGATTATACTGTACGATGGCAGCAGGTTGGGCAGTTTTTATTTTGACTCAGGAAGCAGCAATGGCTGTATAGATAAGTAAATTGATCAAATTATGATGCAAAAAAATGCAGGAGTTTGATTTTGAATGATTATTTTTAAACCGCATGCTTTTATGGGTCTCTTTCCTTTCAGACTTTCTGAAGTGAATATTAGAGAAATTATACAGTTATACAGTATCTGTATAACTCAGTAAAGGGAGCAAAATTAAAACTTTACTTATAAAGCTTTCATGGGCTTTATGTACCTTGTAACATGCAAAAACATCCATTTGCTCTCAACACTCCACATTAATTTGTCCATCCTCACATTAAACCCACATTGTGGGAATGTTTAATAAACATTTAGGTTGAGGAGTAAAGAGGCAGGTGGCTACTAGTACCTGAGGGACAGACCAGAAGTTCCCCATCACAGCAAAGTTAAATGATGAACAATACTGCAATACAATAAAACAGTATAATAAATATAATACCTGGGGAAAACACTATTTTTCCTTGTAAATTTTCTAAAACAAATCCTGGGCAAGTTTCAACGTGCATATTAATGTACAGTTTAAATAATGCTTACAGGCCTGGATGAGCAGCTGCACCGAACTGATGGACAGAAAACATGTTACCAACAAAAGAGCTGTCAGTTTCTAACAAAAGAACTAATAATTAGGGCTGGGTTTAAAAAATCTATGAATCGATTTTAAGAATAAAAAATCAATAATCGATTCATAAAATGCCAAAATCGATTTTTTATTTTTATTTTTAAGAAAGAAAGCTTAGTTTTTATTTGCCGATTCTTTTTTACTGTAGTGTTTCTGTTAACACTGTATTCTGTTTGACATGTAACACTGGTTATTTTCACAAATAAATGTTGCAGTAATGTATGTGACATGCCAGCGCTGGACACTTTTTAATGAAAATATGAATGTAAATAAAATACACACTTTTGAAAGGTTGCTTCAGCGTTTCATAAAAAATGCCATCTGCAAGTTTCTAATATTCAAGAAATATTGATGTTACATGAATATCTGAAAATAATTAGATATTGAATTGAATCGAAATTAATCGAAATCGAATAAATTTTTGATCTTGTGAATCAAATCGATTTAGGAAATTAGATGTGATACCCAGCCCTACTAATAATAGGCCCCTTGGTCAGAACACGGTTCACCGTGTAACCATCCTCACAGCCATAAAAGATGTTGCCTGACAGCTTTGTCTGAAATTTGAAACAAAACTGCAGCACAGCATGGCCAGTGGATGGTTGGATAAAAGTGATATTAAATGATGAGTCATCAAATTGGCATCAGGCAACGAGATAAGGCCTGACTTTTTCATTAGATGCAGGTCCAGTGAAGCGTATACAGATCACTGCCTGCAGAAAATTGGCCCCATCTTTGCTGAAGGGTTGGATGCCAGGTGAAGAAGCTATTGTTATTACTGGGGTATGTAGAAAGTTCTTTTTTGTTCAGATGAAATTGTTTTTTCAGCACGAAACTACACCACAGAGCAGAGCGCTTTTTACCCCTTTTTTTCTGCAAAGATGTCTCATTTCAGTGACTTTGCCAGCAAACAGTCTGGATCTCAACTTGATTTTAAACTTATGGGTGAAAAACGCAGACAGAATTTATAACTAGGCACTATAATTTTTAAGTCTTTCAACTTGTATATTATAAACTGGAATCTGGTTGATGAATCTGGCCGAACCAGTCCTAAAAAGCAGTGATTTCATCATCTTTTAGCATCCAGATTTAGGAAAAACTGTGGCAATTTCATAATTATTGGTGTCATTCATCTGTTTTTATATAGAGGAATGAAGATGATCCTAATTATTGGGCCTTACAAAGGACAATGTTGTTTTTTTTATGCATCGACCGATTTTTAGGGGGTGACGCTGTATTATGTATGCTTATTTTTATGAAGCTACCAGGGGAAATAAATCGCACTCTTCCAGTTAACCAGTTAACTCCTCCTTTCTATTTTATGCTCTTCCTGAGCTCTTAGCTGTCTCAGCTGAGCAGAAATGCCAGGATGCTTACCTCATCGCGGCCCCCACCACCTTTGGAGTGGTACGAGAGAGGAATGAGGGGAAGTCTGAGAGGAGGGGGAACAGCTGGACACTGTGCCGGCTTTGTTGGCGCTGGAAACTTTCCCCTCTTCTTCATCCTGTTTGCCTGCTTTGCCTCTCTTTATACATCCAACAATGTCTTTTCTGTTCACACTGGGTTTGTTGCTGATTAGCACCGTCTTTGATTGCGTATTTCACAAAAATACGCTTCACAAGTAACTACGAGAGCCAATCAGCTGTGCAGATTTTAAAATTCCTTCTCTGAATACACTTCTGCAAAGGTTAAAACGGGGTTTAGATCCAGCCACTAACCATTGGACGGTTTTTCAGCTTGCTCCGCGCTGTGGTTAAAAGAGAGAGTTTGTGTCTGACTTTCATCCCACATCAGTCAATAGTGATTCGGCTTGCCTGCCAAGAGGTTGTTGTGTGTCTGTTCATGATGCAGAGTAAGCCTCGCGTATGGATCGAATGTTCCCAGCTCCATAGAAGCTCAGGAATGTGCACAGAGGCAACATTACACAGGGGATGAGTTCAACAGGAATGCAATAGGAGGGATACTAACCGGCTCAGCTGAGTGTCACTGTCAACATATGACTGCGTGGCTTCATTAAAGAGCTCGTCATAGCTGCTGTCATTCGTTTCCCTGCCTTAGTTGTTCCGTCATCTGAAGCTGTATGGATGTCTCGTCTACAACAACATCGTACGTCACCTCTTTTCTTTCTGATATCACATTACAGCCTTCAGTGTGGCTTAAAAAAGACCCTGTAGGTGATCTCTGTTTTTTGCTCATGAGAGTTCAGCCGTAGCACTTTCAGACATTGTTCTGGTTCTGGCTCTGGCTACGTTCTGGAGTCTCCTAACTCTGCAAACTAGCCTGCGTTCAAGCCAGGTTAAGGCTGCATTCACACCAGGACAGGCTGCTGGGCTTCGTATGGTTGGGGGTTTTGTATATATTGCATTTAGGTTACCTACTCAAGCAAACCAGACCTTTTAGATAACGTATTCCACTCTGCACCAATAAATACTGCAGAAGAAGATGAGAGACACAACGAAGAATAAAACCGGTTAATTGTCTGTTAAATGCAGGTCGACTGGTTTCTGGCATATTGCAGCTAAACATGGAACCTAACCGTCTTGGGTTGATCATATTCATATCAAAACTTTTTACAAACTATTGCACGTCTGACTGCGAGCCATTACTCCCTCCCAGAGGTGCCCGTCGGCCCACGTGCGCGCATGTTTTGGTTGTGTCTACCCACGAAGCAGCGCGCTCAACTCACAGTGCACTTGGTTTTTTAGTCGCTTCCTGTATTTTGTCCACTTGAAGTGGACTTAGATCTGCACTTGTAGGCAGACTGAGTCCACTTGTTTGATACTAATCAGAGGTCGTTTGCTTTTTCGCAATTCCCCAAAGTGGATTTTCTGAGTAAACGGGCCAGGAGTCGAATGAAAAAGTATGTATTCAGAGTAAATTTTGTAAGCTGTTAGGTCATCAACAGGACCTTACATTTATTTCTCAAGCTTAAATTGGTTGGTAGCTAACATGACACTGCAGTTATGTTCAGGTTTCAAAATTAGTTTCAGGAACTTTATCATATTGTTTTTCTGTGTTAGCACAGAGATGCCTGCCTGTCTGGATTAGCTGAGTCCAAACTGGCTCCATAAATCCATGCTCCATTAGGGACTAAAAGAATTCAGACAAAAGTATTTCTTCAACTTTTATTAGTCTCAGTTTAACGTTCCTCATCCCTAGGGAAGTTTCTTACTGTGAAAACTCCCCTTTAGAGCAGAGAGCAGTGCTGAGCTGCTTCCCATGACCAGGACGAGGTGTGGAAACTGGGAGGTTTTCCTTTTGTGTTACATTCTCTTTAAAAACTGGTCTGGACAGGATTATTTCTTCCCAGTATGCAAACTTTACAAGGAAATGACACAATGAGAACTTTAAGTCTCGTTTATTAATTGTTGATGGCACTGGGATTTCCCAGATCACTTCTGTTTTCTAAGACGTTCCCATTTGATTTGATCGCATCTCATATTATTGTAGCTACATACTTAATAACATATAATATGAGGATAATGAGTCGCTTATCACCAACGGAAATAAGGCAGCACAATCAAAATGTGAATGGACATGTTTATATTCTTTTTTGTTTTAAGCCATACAAATCACACATGGGGGAAAAATAAATGAAGTTTCCCTGGAACTTTTTTTATAGCCTACAATAAAAAAAACCAACAGAAAAGGGTAGTTCTTTGTCTAAGAAACGCAAATGAAAGTGGATTATTTATGGATATAGATATAATACTAGCTGCCTGTGCGCAGTCTTGTCCGTTTAATAGAAAAATTCAGCGTGAAGTCTGGGTTGCATTTATAAGTGTACTCTGGTTCTCGGTGTGTATTTTGTGAGAGCTGCACTCTCCCAGGCTGCAGGAGGTCAGCTGAGGTCAGGTCTGGATGTGGAGAGCCGCATGAATTTAGTCTCAGAGGAAATCTCTGCAACGTCCTCCAGCTCTCGCTGCTTTTCATCAGCTCTTTCAGTCTGATGGTTTCTTTTTTTTTCTTCCATACACACAACTGGACTTTACACCCAGACGTCGTCACCAGCCACACGTTCACGTTATTCAGTGTTGAGACTTTGTGTTGCATGAACCTCGTGTGGCTGCAGGCGTTGGCAGCCGTCTCTGGAATAATTTCCCACCATTACTGAGGAGCTTGTTTTTATTGAGCGTAACAGCCACAGCTTTGGTCAGTCTCTGCCTCTGGCTAGCTGTGCGGTTAATCTGCTTGCTAACACGTGCACAGAGTTACACAAAATGCTCTGGGGTTGCTCAGGTCTGGGCTTAGTTACATTATGAGCCCGAAACATGACGTCAGCTGACCAGCTAATTTTTTAATGACCAGCTTTTTCCGACAATGGCTTTGGCACATTACAAGATGACGGTGATGCTGAATAAATAAATGGGTCAGGGAGTATGAGACTCATGTCCACGTATTGATTAGTGGTCACAGAGTTCAGATCTTAAAGGAATACTCCGCCCTCCGAATGATGTGCGTTCATTTTGTACTCACCCTCATGCTGATTAACACTCTGGAACACTTTCTTGATGTTCATCATGTAGCCGGAGATATCGGGCTACATGATGGTAGACCAAACCATACGGGAGTGCTTACAGCCCCTGTCTCTGTAAGCACTCCGGTGTGGTTTGGTCTACCGTGGCCACCATACTTTGGTGACGTCATCCAGGAACTAAAACATGCTACGGTTTATGCTAAAAAATATATACTAAATGAAGTCGTTTCGAGTAAACTACGGACGTTGCCCACTGAGGACCCTTGGATTGCATTGGACTAGCAGTATGGAGGAATATTGCCAAGTTTTTGTGGACTTTTTTGACCGGACCCCGTTCAACATCACTTTATGGGCATTTCCTCAAAACAAAAAACTCCCGATATCTCCGGTTACATGATGAACATCAAGAAAGTGTTCCAGAGCGTTAATCAGCATGAGGGTGAGTACAAAATGAAGGCACATCATTCTGAGGGCGGAGTATTCCTTTAAGGGGTGCTGAGCAGGGCCGTGCAGAGACCTTTGGAGGGGCAGGTGCTCAGAGTTAAAAAGGGGCACATAAAGCACAAATTTGAAACACCTAAAGGAATTTGACCTTATAATTGGACTGGTTGAATAAAATCCAGTTTTTTCTGACTGTTTTCATAAGACTCCTTGATGAATGAGGCTTTAATCAAGACTGACTGTTTAACCTAAAAATAACAAGTTAATTATTTGTAACTAAAAGCCGGGGATAAATTAGATAAACGAGAATAGAAGTGTAGGTACAGCCTATATCCACAAAAGCAGGATCCAAGCCGTATGTTAAATTGAATTGAATATTATTCAAGTGTCATACACAGTTGCCACTGATACAATATACAAGAAACAAGAAGGTGACCAGCATAATGCATGTAAACAAATCATCTTACATATACCAGAAGGTTCTTTATAATCCAGGATACAAGGCTTTGTCTGAGTTTCCACACTTTTTCCACAAATGTGGTCAAGCTGAATATTTCATTTTTAAATAATCAGCTCAACATTTCTCCATCAGTCATCCTAAACAAATCCGGCATTTTACCTTGAATTTTTCAAACATGCCAGTTCCGAGTTCATAGTACAGAGATGTGACAGAGAAACAGAAAATACCATTCATCTTCAGCAACCTTTAAATCACACACAACCTTTCCTCTTCTGGGACGCCGTTATAGCACCCCAGCTCCACCTGCAGAGGCAAAACCCCTGCTCTAAGCTGAGACCTCTGTGTTCTTCTTAAATTACATTTACCATAAAATTTAGTGGAGAAATAACTTTTTTAGTGAGCTCCTTAATTTAGGCTTATTTAACACCTGCCATTTCCACTGCTCTTTATAAGGGTATTCTATAATTTAGGTTTGTTTTATTTAGATCCCCATTAAGCTGGACTGTTTACATTGTGGCTTCTCTTCCTGTAATCCTTGCTTTTCAGTTTTAACTTAATACCTCTGCAATGTTTTCAAATATTTTTACCTATTGTGCTTTTCACCATCCAGCTGGACAGTGATTCACTGCCTGTGCAGCCTCATGCAGCTCCTTTTCTTTTGTTTCAATCTCCTCTCTTTACGAGGCATTTCTGCAGGATAAATGCTGTTATTCATAAACTACAATCTGATGCTAATAAAACACACACACACAAAGGGGGTAAGGGATGTCTCCCTAACTATCTAGGAATATTTTATTAAAATGTATGTTTTTTTTTTTCTTTGTTTGACTGTATACTTTGCACAAAGCAGTGATGCTCAGATATATATCATATCTATATATATCATGTTATTTTAT
>JAVQJG010052284.1:0-15512 GCA_036024015.1 Craterocephalus amniculus | reverse complement strand
TTTTGCCGTCTCCCCCCCCCCCCCCCCCCCCCAAGTGTCTTGCTGAAAGAGGAACAACATGCTCAGAGCAAATTGCAACTGGTACCTGACTGTGGGTCGTGACTGGCGATAGATCAGGCTCTATTAGGTAACAAAAGACTTGAATTAACTGGCTGTCAAATCAATAACAGTCTACTTTGTCTCTCTGTTTCTTTCTCATCCTATCCATGTTCACGTGTGTGTGTGTGTTTATACATTTATTTAAATACAGTACTCAATTACAAACCTGAAAATTGTAGATTAATATTATCTTATCACTTCCAATCACTTCCTACCTTGGGAATGATGATTATCATAAGATAAGGGCTTGCAGAAGAATTAATCAGACATCTTTTTATTTTCACAAAAGTCTCCCCTACTTTATTTTGAAGATTTCTTGAATTAATCAGGCTTTTTCACTCTCAGGCAAATAACCTTGTAAACCTGCCATCAGGAGACTTAAAATGGAAGAAAAACAGACTTTGATTTACTGCAAGAAAACTGTGCTTCTTTTAACTGCAATGCACTCTGGAAGAAACAACTGCTGGGCATAAACCTCAGTGTACAAATCACAGATGATTGTGTCTATTTGTATGTCTGGTCATGCATCATGCATACTAATTTCACCCAGGTTTCTGAAGCCTACCCCAGCTACTAAATAGTTGCAATAGGTCTCCACTCGGTCAAAATTCGAACAGTGAAAAAATCTGCGCTTCAGCTCTGCCTCCAAATACTGTAGGAGGTTGGAGAAGATTAAAATGCACACAGAAAAGCCCATGTCATGTTCTGAATTCTTTTAGTGAAGGAAGCTAATAATCACACCTTTCTGCCATCAAAATTGCTCATTTTATGCAATTTTTTAAAGGAATAATAAAAAGTAAGAAGATACTGTTGTGGTGCTTCTTGCCACCTTTTATCAAATAGGAACAAGATAACACCTATGCAAAGGCAGACATCCTGGACCCTCCCTCTCTGCTATGCTTCATCTCTGCCTCCAAAGCTTCGCCAAACCAATAAGTTGGACAAGTAGCAACGGCTAATATCGTTTCTGTTTCTTCTCACTCAAAGGGAGAACAGTTTACTTGAGGTTTTAATAGACAGGTCTTTGTGTTGTAGAAACTGTTGTCCAGTCAATCACCCTCTTGGGATACTGTTGAGAAGCCAAGTGCACCACCAGCTTCATCTCTGATTTTCCACATGCAGGACAAACATACAGTACAGGATAAAACGTAAGCTTTATTTGAAAAGCCCCGCTAAGATTGGTCAGCTAATTTTCATTCATCAAAAAAAGTTGATTTGCCAGTTCTTTGTTTGAAGATATAGACAGACACTGTGCAACTATGTGATTAAGATTTTTTGCAATATTGGAGCACAAGGCTCCACCTCAGGAGCAGTGTCCTCTAAACTGCATTTAATGTGGCGGGTGTATAATTGTGTTTTATGTTGTCAGACTGATCATCCCACTCTTTCTCTGTGTGACAGGGTGCATTCACACCAGAATAGACAGGTGGACTCGATTAAGTTGGGTGGGAAATACTGAGAAATGCCCCACCTTCCTTTGGTTTGGTGACTTTCATGCTCAAGTACACCAAACCACCTTTACAACGTCTCCCTGGTTAGTGTCAGATATTTCGTTTGCCCCAGAGTCCAAACTAACCATTCTAGGGTTTGTTTAAGACCAAGCAGCACCAGTGTGAATGGCTCTGAATGTGTCCTTGCACTCTGCATCAGTTACATTATGGTGCTTCCCTCCTTTATTTATCAGTCATCTCTGCTTGTTTGGTGAAAATATTAACCTGAAGCTTTCAGAGCTTCTATGTGCTCAAAATTTATAAGACCTTATTACCAAGGAGACTTTGCTCTTTCTGATGTGATGGATCTATTTTATTTGAGAAAGACATGTCAGAGGGACCAGACAGACTCTATCATATCAGGAAAATGTTTTGTTTGGATAGGCTTTATTATTGAATGTCATTGCTTCATAATCCCCTGGGATTACTGCAAATATTAAAGGACAGGCACCACAGAATCGGAAAACTGCATTTTACCACTTGAAAGAGAAACTTGTCAGCCAGTCATTTTCTTTGGCTCAACAACAATAACTTCAGTAAATTATGACAGAAAACCATGAATTTGTTAGACACATCCAATTTAAAAGGCCCCAAATATTTTTCGGGCTGTGCCAGTTATGGAAAATAACTGGAATTATCCAGTGCACCATTTTTAAGACTTTATTGACAATAAGCCTTTCAGTGCTGCAAACTCTTACACTGGCTTGTAATGTTTCCCTTTGAAAGAAGCACATCTCTGCAGCCTTTGCATCGGTTCATTCCTTTAAACTGTTTAGAATTTGTGCCATGATGTCAATCTGCAACTATAAATTATAAAATGGATATTTGTGTTTTTAAACATGTTTGAACATGACATAACTCAGCTGTGGGGTTTAGGTGATAGCCGTGTGACCCATCTTCATTTCTCCTCTGGACTAAAACTCCACCTCTGCCCACGTCTGCCACTGCATCTCTTACATATTCATTTATCCCTTGAAGGCTCAGAGGCATATCTGCATCATAAAATGTTTGTTTTCGGCTCAACAGTAGCAGAAAAGATTCTGTTGATCGAACAGGTTTGTGGTTTTTGCAACATGCAACACACTCTAATTCAGTAGAAGAAAATTCTCCCTCATATCCGCCTAACTGCTAGTTAAATGTTTCTTTTTTTAAGTATACTGCAAATCATAGGGTTGCTATTTAATGACATAATAAATGTGATTGACTGTCTTGTAGTGAGGTGTTTTGGCAGCCATATTAGCAGCACTTGGAGGGGAGAAACACATTTTACCCTCATCTCTGTGTAGCACACTTTTCATACATGGGCGCAGTCTAATAGTGTATTTGTCAGTAGAGAGTTGAATGAGTTTGGAAATGTGTTTCAAACATTTCTTAAAACCAAGTTAATTGAGATTAATAGGAAAAAAGAAGAGTCCTTAGAAAGAAATCAAATTCATTCAGACAATACCAGCATCTGGATCTGCACACAGAAGTAGCCCTTAAAGAGATGAAATCACCGGCCAGAAAGCTAAGAGACAGAACAGGTAGGTTTCCAAGGTAACAAGCTATTCTAAGGATAAGGGCTTGGTATAAAGTCTTGATCATTAAGCTGCACAAAGAAAACTATAATAAGTCCATAACTCTGAACAAAAGCCACAATAACAACTAACAACCCAAAAACAAACTGTTAATGTGCTGCAGTGCTTTTTGCTACATCGTGGTGTATCAAGGGAATAAATCCAGCTGATATGTCCGTGCTGGTTATGTAATGTGCAGACCCTTGTACAGTCCTGTATACTTTGTGACAGTAGTTAAGTTTACCAGGAATTTAATTCTGTCAGACAGTATTGTCGTTACTCAGCCAGTTAAAACCTCAAAAACTGGTGCCTTATGTTTTGTACGTTGGCATCTGATGTCTTCGAACCAGGAATAATAAATGATTAATGACAAGAGAGGCTCTGATGGCCTGAAAATGTGTAAAAGTGTGCAGTGTGTGAGGGTTGTAATATTGTCAGCAGACCAAGCGCTGCTGTCTGCTGCTCAGATGTGGCAGACACCATGAAGCCCTGACATGCGTGTGGTATTTATGACTCCTTTCAGACTAGACACTCCACACTGACTTGCACTGTGCATTATTTAAACCTTTGATGGAGGCTTTTTTCTTCAAGTTTATCCAATTTTTTTCTCTTTTTTCCCCCTTTTTCCTTCTCTAGCTTTCCCACTTGGTGTTCAGCTGGGTGCCAAAATGTGGCTGTGTGTGCTGGAATATGTATGTTGGGAAATCATGGGAGCTCTCTGTGTGTGGCAGAGGCCTACACTTGGCTTCATTTGTGTGAAGTGAATTAATGGCTCGCTGAAGTGAGGTTGACGCCCTCTAGTATCACCCGCAAACTGCAGCGCAATTCTACATGAGATCCCCACTGTATTAGATCACCCAGCAAGCCACACAGAGACGGCAAATGCAGGTGAATAAAATTATCTCATCACCTAATTTTGTTAAAATTATGACTGATGCAATCGTCTGTTAGAGAGCACCTCAGTTACAGCTTCTACTTTCCTGTCTTAGACTGGTAACAGTATAATCTCTTGTAATTATCCCAAGAAGACAAGGAAAAGACCCAGAAATATCATTTATCATTACAATGCCCCCATCCCCACTTCAAAAAGCTGCTCTGAGACCTTACTGTGCTCTGTTTCCTTTCTCTTCCAGACAAAACAATCATCTTTTGTGTGAAGCTTGTTGTGGTACCAGGGTAGTGGTGTGTGTATGTGTGTCTGTTTTAACTGAGGGTGTGTTTGCTTCCTGCATGCAATTCATATGTTGTATTGGTTTCAGGCTTGCAGTGATGTTCTTCACATTTCGCCCTGACAATGGCTTCCATTGAGAGAGTGTCTTTGGTCAAGCAGCACATGTCTTATTTGAAAGCAGTGAGCATTATTGCCTGAATTCCCCGGAGGCAACGGAAGACTCAATCATGTTTTTATTTCTGTAATTCCAGGTTTCTTCCACTCAGGGCAAAGCAATCGTTCCATATTGATTTTCTGCTTTGTGTGGTTAGCTGTGGTATTTTCAAGTCTACTTAGTCTGAAGCCAAATCATTGTTTTTCTACACTTTCAATTAGAGTGTAGGCTGTGCTTTAAATCCCCACTAATCTGGTTTTCGGGAGGACAAAAGCAAGTGGATCAATAAAGGAAGATATCAGTTTTATATGATTTAAACATGATGACGATTTGTGTAACAAGGGCTTAGTAGAATTGATTTTTTTGTTGCTAAAAATGAAATAAAAAGTATTAGAAGTAGTTAAAGAAAAAGTATTTCTTTAAGAAAATCTTTTAGATTTACGCTTGTAGGTTAAAACAATGACATAAACGGTTAACAGGAGAAGACCGACTGGAGTTCAACACAAGTCTGTCAGCTGGAAGTGCATTTGCTGAATTAATGGACAAGGATTATGAACAACGGCCTTGACATTAATGTTGTCAATGACAAGGGGTTCGTGCAGAAAAGCATTGGGAAACACTGTGTTAGGCCAATCTGTACCCCCTTCCCAGCAAAATAAAGTGCCATTCTCTCAGACATTTCTATCCAAACGCAGATGAGGATGTAGAGATGAAGATACAATTATGTTCATCTGCCCATTGAAAATGATTAAACCCCCTCTGGGCTCTTAGCCACCGAGTCTACAGCTGGCTATTGGGCATGTCAGGGGCATCTGTGAACAAGTTGCTGTTGTATTTTTACTGTGTGCACATATCACCGCTGTTGAACTCCATTTGTTGAATCTGCATCGCATCCATCGGTGAGAGTGTTCGGTCTTAGTTGTTCATCAAAGAGAATGAGCTAATGGCCAACTCTAGCCTAATAACACACAAGCTCTTGTTTGTTCTATTTATGTCTCCAAATTATCTCTGCAACTCTTTAGTAAAAATGACCATGTTGAGTGAAAAAGAATAGACAAACTGATAATCTTGACTCTGATTGACCTTATAGAAAAACATGATATTTTATCTTTGCTCCACTGTAGTGGTGAGCTTTGTCTACTTGTAAAGGTGTAGATTGTTTGTTTAAGAGAACAGTTTAAAGTGGTCTTTGTGGTCTGTTTATATCCTGGATTGTTTATCCAGGTGTTGACAACACATGGGGACATAACAGGGGGTCCATCATCAGACTGGTGTACAAGACAGAAAAACGTTTCCAAAGGTGTCAGTGTAGTCAAGCATGAGTGCAGTTATGCAAAAGCTGTGAATGGCCATCTCAATCTTGTTATTTAGTTCAATCTTTGTTTAACGGACATTTAATAGTTGTCCTGCAAGAATTGATGTGTTATTTTGGAATGTAACATCGAGTGATGCTGACTAAAAGTGCTGCAGTGAAAGCAAATGTCTATTATTGATTATTCTTGATCCCTTAAGGCCCATTTATGCTCTCTGACGGACGTAATTTGGGGCGTCCATTCCAAGCATCTTCATGCGTCGCTGACTTCATACTTCCATGCGTCGTTTCTGTTGCTACGGCTAACCTCCGCTAAGCGGCAGTGCTGAGTTTATTGTGAACTCCGCGATACAACGTTAGACTCAAACATCGATAGGGGGCACAAACGCGCTGCTATTAAGTTGTTTCTAACCACCAACACTCCCTGAACACTTGTAGAACTTTATTTCTAAAGCTTGTGCAACTTCTAATGCTTTTTTCGCCGTCTTCATTCTTCTTCTAGGGTTTTCTTCTTCCTGTTAATCTTCTTCTTCTTCCCTGGTTTGTTTCTGCTCCACTATGCTCAACACTGACCCCGCGGTTTCAGGTGGTATTTCTCCGTCTTATGCGTCGAGTGACGGATGCACAAGGAGCCTGAAAACGCACCAAAAACACACAGAATTGACGCAGAAGACGGACGAAACTTTCCGTGCGTGTGCGTATCCGTCATCTGCGTCGAGCATAAATGGGCCTTTACAAAACATCTGAACAGCTCACTAACAGATTCAAGTCAAGTTCTCAAACATTTCAACAGGAATTTAATCAGGTGAAGAGACAGGCAAAGTATATTCACTTATAAGTTTATCATTTGAAAGATGTTGTGGCTACAGAAATGGAAAGGAATTAATTTGATGTCTGTTCAGTTATTCAGCGGAAACATTGACATCACTTATAAAACCCACTTTGACAGCAGTGTTATGTTTCACACTGGTTACCAGTAGAGATGCTTTGCTGGAAATGTTTTTAACTAATTTCATAGCTCAGCACCTACACGCAGCGAAGGCAGAAGAGCCCGTTGGACTAAATGAATATATGCTTCCCATTTAACACTGATTTAAATTAAGACGGCATCAGTGTAGCTGCGAAGGATAATGGATCTTTTTAACAGGAAAGAAAAACTAACAATACGAAACTGCTCGTGAATCATTTCCATCTCGTGATTTGTTCAATATAGTAAATGTTTGGAATATCCTCTTGTAAGATCATCCCAGAGAGTTACTGTTTCTTATACTGTAGCTTCAAGTTCATACGTTGACCTTGAAACAAGGTGGAGTTGTGTATTCTGAGCTCTGGACAATTTTTCTCTCCTGTTTCTCTGCAATTCCTACCGTCCATCACTGTCATAAGCTCATTATTGATCAGAGACTGATGCGTCTCATGTTCACAGTTAGCTGTCTAACACTGCAGTCTCATCACTCTTGTGTGAGCTTTGTGCAGTGATATGAGCTGTTCTGGAAATTACATGAAAAAAAAAAAATTGCCCTATTTAGCTACTGGTAAGCACAAATATATGCTTTCAATATAACTTCAGAAACTGACACAAACACAATGTGTTCATAGTGAATGAACACGTATATACTGCCTCCCCAGAAGACAGGGACTTTAATGAAACTTGTCCAAAATAGCATTTGCACAACTATGGTGGTACATTGTGATCACATAATGTAGCCCTGAACTGTTGTTTTTTTTATCAAGTGGCATTCACATCACATGGATCATGAATGGTAAAGTGTGTATTTTATTCATGTTCTGTGATGGATTTTGCACCATATAGACTGAACTGTTTATATTAATTCTAAACTTTACCATGTATCTTTAACATTTATCTTAGTTTGCTTTCATAAAAACACGTTATTAGATGTAGCATCATGTTGTCTGCATTTTTACAGTTTTGCATATTATTTCACACTCTGACACTCAGCTATGTGACTTTATCTCATCCATAGCCATTTGGCCTGTTATTTATGTCAAATGATGCACCAAAATGTATATACAGTAAATGACACATGATGATTGGCAAAGTGGTGTGGTTTTCACATTTCCATGACATCATTATTTATCTTTTCACTAAATACAGTGAAGAAGAAATCATCAATAGTGAGGGACGTTTCAAATGCATCATCTTCAATCTTTGTATTTATTTGTTGTCACAAAAGTCAGATTTGAGGACAGTGGAACAAGTTTAGAGACTTCAGAGTGTGGATGTGCTGACAAGAAAGACTGATGTGGTTATGCATCAAAACTTGAGCCTTATTCACCGCTGCATCTCCACCACAGTAATATTTTTAAGGAGCTAGGGTCCTTTAAGGTCCCTTTCTTCAGCCATCTCTATGAAACAGAGACTAAGGAGAGTTTGAGGCTCCACAACAGCACATAAACCTGCTACCTTTAAAGTGTACCACAGGAATAGACCGGTCAGCAATTTATCATGCTCTCATCGACTTGCAGCATTATTGGGTCAATCATGGAAGCTGCTGGTTGGAAGACCTGATTTTATAAACAGAAAGAGAAAAAAATGTAGTAAATATAAAATTGTGTCTCTTTTTTTTATATAAATCGGCAATGTTGTACAACATTTACCAATGCTATTTGGCTTTCTGTCATAAATTCCCATTATACGTTTAACTGGGTCTTTAATGAGATGTTACTGGAGCAAAACTTTAATTTATTTTATTTTTATTTTATTTCTCACCTTGAATGTGATGCCAGAAACCCATATCACAACAGACCAGGTGAAAATCACCTACTCTGCTGAAACAAAATGTAGGCAATTTATTACAGGGACAACAAATGCCTGGGAATATTCTGGATGTTTACAGACAATTTTTCTGTCAGGAACTTAATAGAGTAAAGGTGCACAGGTGTGCCTCAGCAGATTGTTTTCTCAAAGCAAATTTAGTCTGTCGAATTTTCAATTAAAGACAGAGCTTAAATGGTTTACAGCTTTTTGTATCTAGCCACTCAAAAAAAACATCTTTAAAGACTTGCAAAAAAAGCATAAAGAGATATACAAAACAATGAACTGATAAACAAATAAACAATTAATATATTTCAAACTGATATAAAGTTCACTATTAAGCTGAAGATGAAGATTTACAAAAAGGAAGAAAAAAACATCTGAACACAGCCCAAGGCGCTTCACTGTACAAACAGCAGCAGGAAATGACTCCAAATAGCACCCAGAAATGTGAGCATGTGAAATGAACGTCCCCTCTGACAGTCGCAGATCATCTTTCAAGTGTCTGAGGACTCGGAGCATGAGAGGAACATCCATCTCATTTAAATGAGTCAACACTCCCAGAATATTTAAATTTTCAGGATCAGTAGACACAGGGATGGAGAGACATCCCTCCGGCATGTTGGTTTTCTGCTGATTGACTCAGTGGGTTCTCATTATGAAGAGAAGAATAAGCAGTAAATGTTTTCCCTCAATGTCCTGTTTATTTTTCAGGTTATGTTGCGGTTGGAGAACGTTAAACGAATACTAGCTTCCTTTTTACTCTCGAACTAAGAGGAAGAGTTACCACGTTAGCTATGACGCATTTATTAAAGTATTCCCAGAGAGATAATCCTCAAATACTTACATACTTGAAATTCAATAAAAGTCTCACAAGTGGCTCTACAGGCTATGAAGTTGACATCACATCCCAATGCTGCAACACTTGATGAGCTGCAGGAATGCTGGTAAATATTTCATAAGGTTCTCAGAGGGAGAAACCATCATTTCAGTAATAAATGGTTTACACCCTGAATATGCTTTAAGTTAAATACAGTATATTATATGGTTAACCCATCAAAGAGATTTTAGCTTACTATTCTTTAGCTCTTATTTTCTATCTTGCAGGAATTAACACAATCTGCGCTCTTGTATAAAAGAGCAGAACACAGGTGGGTTTTTAAGTAGATAGTTTTCTGCCTCATATTTTCATATGGTGGGTCTGCAGTGGAAGTAATAACCGGCTCTCTGTTTCAGATTTTATTTGAAGCCTTTAAGTTTTTAGAATTTTTCTGAGGCTGCAAGAAGCAACTTTCTTGCACATTTAGAAACTGGTGCATACATATTAAATAAAATTTTCTCTACACTGATGCACAGGACATGGATACTGCACTCAATCTACACAATATCCATCTTGGGCTTTGCTTTACTGATGGGATAAATACTCTGCTTCACTCTCTTTGATATCTATCGTCTTTTTTGACAAGTTCTTCATAATATAAGTGGTTAGAAGTTCAGTTCTTAAAGTTCTTGAAGTTCTTGAAAGCAACCGCTTGCTGAAAAATTCACATCTGCCAAAAAAGAAAAAAAACAAAGAAAACAAATAAGTAAAGCAGAAATTCAACTCTCTGCAGTGCATATTGAGCTTCCAGCAGTTTATATTAATTAATAGGCTAGAGGCTAGCGCACTTTTTGAATGTTTTTCTCATTTACTTTTGAGGTTCTTATCAAAAGTGAAAGACCTGGCGAAGATCAAAGTGGTTTCCCTTCTGGCACTTTCTGACTGGTAAAGCGGGCTTTTAAAGGGACTTGTGACAAGCACACTGCCTTTGAAGTGGATTAGTATGGTTACCGTCTCATATTGCGCAGTGATGTTCACAGCATTCTGTCCCCAGAAATCAGTGGTTTAAACTCTCTGGCCAGCTGAAGCCCACACAAATTTCCCAGTTGTGGAGTATTTGTTCTCACAATTTTAAAGCAGCCCCTTGAGCCCTATACAGCTGCACTATAATCAAAACGAACAGGACCAATACAGGCCTTAAAAGGTGCTGCCGATAAAACTTATTAAGCTCCTTTTTCATGTCCCCAAGGAAAGATCAATTGCACTGAGAGGCTTTTAATATAAATATGTTATCTCCTGATAGTGATATGAAATGTCACTTTGAAAAATGCTTCTCCAACACTTTATCAGTGGAAATGTGATCAGAGGCAATCTAACCCTGCAGCTTATTCTAAATTCTGCAGCAGCAGTACATCATGAATATCAATATTTTTGTCTTGATAGAACAAAAGTAACACGATTCTTCCTCTCACTTTAAATATTTTCATCATATCCCCTTCTGCTACAGTTCCATAGATTAATTTCACTTTGTGAAAGTATTGACAGACAGTGTATCCATTACTATTCAATAATGGAAAACCCTGCAATATTATTATCTCACTATACAAGTATACAAAAAAATTCTCTCTGCAGCTAATTTGAAATGTTATCCTCTGAAATTCCACACATTTAAATTCTGACACCAGTGAGAAAGACTGGTTTGCAGAGCCAGGATGCTCTTTTCTTGCCTGCTGCTGACATGCTCTATAACACTTCCAACACACCCACAACAACCCACTCAGGACTGAATTGACAATGAAGGGATTCACCGCCCTATTATGTATAAATCTGTATATGTGTAGCTATTCATTTATTGTATAGTACACAGATTTTATAACCTGCCTTTAGCTCTTCTTTTGTAAACACTTATCTTATGTTATTTTAGTGGCACCTTAAATAGGACTCACACCATGAACATGTCGCTGTTATAAGAATTCTGTTTCCCTCCAGACTTTAGTAAAGTTTTTTTTTTTTTAAATATGAATCTTGTTCTTATTTTAGCTATTGCTAATCCCTCAACTTGGAGCAAACATGTTTTGTTACTTGTTAAGTATGTTCTGGATTCCCAAAGCATAAACTTTACCTAAACCTAATGTGTGCTGCCGAAACCTAAACAAAAATCTAATGAATCCCAAAATAAAAGCTGAGTGAAAAGGAATGAGAAACACAAAGTGAGTGAAAAGCCAGGCATTTCCCAGCTGCTCTACATTAGTTCTCATGAAGTGTTATGGTAACAACTTTTCTGCCAGCTTCCTTATGACAAACTTGGCTGTTCAAGTTTAGCATATTCCCTCCCCTATGGGCAACTGGGTATGAAGCCCATCATCAGGTGTAATTGTGCGTGTCATGGAAATGGGCAGGCGAGTAAAAGCCCCTCTTGATACTCGAAAATATATATTTATAAATTAAATAATAAATATAAGTTAGTTAAATTATAATTTAACAAAATAAGACATTGTTTTTTATTCATGCATAATATAGAATGAGGGAATATTGTTTATACACATGGTTATGATCTAATTATCTTTTCTTTTCATATTTGCAATAGTATTTTTTGCTATGCTCATTGATAATTATCTTTAATTCATTACGTTATAGAAGCATTTAATCTAATAAACAGCTACTTTACTTTCACTCAACTGTTTTAATGCACATGTGCTGCTGATCCATGTTGAAAGTGGAATCAGGTCTCCAGGGTGCAAATCAGAACTAACACTTTGGTTTTTTGGCAAAATCTTTTTTTATTTAGAAACGTATCATATCATGGCTCTGGTAAAGACAAAATATTGAGATCAGAAATGTGTTTGTTTCTTTTTTTTACACCATGTTTTGCTTCCTTCATGCTTCCAGGAACAGTAATTTCTCATTAGGTATTTTTTCATAGCATTTTATTCTCTCAAATAAAACCAATTCCCAATCAAGCTGATCGTTTTAAAACAATTTCAATCAAAAAATATTGGACTATCTACAGTTCTGTTAAAACTAACACTAATGGACTCAAAGTGACAGTCGTGAGTAAGACAGTTACTGCTATATGTTTCGCCTTTTTTTTTAATAAGTCGTTTAAGTGAAACAGGGTCTAGGATTAACTAGGACAGGTTGAATTACAGCTTGAGTTTGGGGGCAATTCAATAGGAAGTGAATCAATCTGAGGATTAATTGTTGCACCACATCCTGAGCAGCAGACACTCGATACAGCCTGAGGGAGACTGCTATAATGGAAGTGAAATACAGAAAGGACACAGCTATAGCAGCTTAACCCTTCACAGCTCCTTGAGCACGGTTTATTTACGGTTATTATAGAGTTGATCCAAACAGGCAAGCTGTTTGTACGGTATCGTCTTTGTTGTTTTCCATTAGCAAAGGGGGGGGGGGGTTACCATGCTGCATTTCAGATGTTGTCGACACTTTGATTTGGGGTTTTCTTTCATTTTGTACATATCAAATGTTAATGCCATCAAATAAAACCAGGAAAAAATGGATATGACAAGCAATTTCCAATCAGGCGGAGAATTGAACTTGTTTTGGTACAGTTGGTATTTGTTACAGAAAAACAATAGATGAGATATTCTATGAGGACGAGGTTAGAGAGCAATGATTTGCCCCAGGTTTTTCCATTGTAAACATTGTGGCTTTCTGTGCAGCTTGCTTTTCATCAGAGTAGTTTTCAGGAGTACAGAAGGTGAAGGTTTTCACTTCACCAGGAGACAGAAATGCCATATTTGGGATTCAGTCTTTAAGCTATGAAATACAGTGAAAATAAAGAAGCTTTTTTTTAAATTTGAAATTTTAAGTGACTTTCTTCTGATTTTTATTTGTTCTTTTCTTTTGACATGTGTTTTTTTTATCCTGAGGCAAAGCGCACATGCATAAAAATGACCAGTCTACACCTATTAAGCCTTTTGTATCAAATAAAGGTTAGCAATGCTGCAGTATGTATAATGTGCTGAATGATATGATATGGCTCACATCTGTTGTTGCACATTAAATTCCTCCCTGTAAGACTAATATTTTGTCAACACACATCTGTGCACAAATATTAATCTCTTACAGAATTTTGTCATAGCTGAGATTCATGACAGGAAATTGAATCCTAATGGAAAATATTCTTTCTGAGAGATGCAGGGATGATTTGAGTATGCTATTATTTGCCAGGTGTCTCTTCCAGCGCTCCTATGCTGTGACTTATTGCACATGACTTTGCAGGACAAAAGATAGGCACCTAAACAAATGGCACCTGTCACAGAGGGGGAGGGAAGGTTTAATAAATCTGTCATCACAGCTAGCACAGTTCATGCAAAAAAGCTTTTTCTTTATACTGCTAAATGTGTTTAATTGAAAAGACACATCAATCTACTGTTTGAAAGACCATTTAATAGAAAGTTAAAAAAAAAAGGTTTTGGATGGACTTCAGCCATCTCGTCTTCTAGTATAGTATCATCAGATGGAACATAACATTTTAGAACTGACTCCATAAATTATTAAAAATGGCAGCAAACTGGTTAAGAGTCAACGTGGAGCCTTGTGGGACGCACATAGCAATCTTCATCAAGTCAGATTTCAGACCATCAAGTAAAAACACACTTAGTTCTGTCTGAGAGTTAAATGACTTGTCAGAGCTCTAAATATTACCAGATCTGATATGGAATTAGTTGATTTTGCTTTGGCCCAAGAAACATTTCTTTCTCTGATCATAATTAGCACATTTCCAGAGAAATTGCTCCTTCCTGAGATCATACATTGTTTTGAAAACATTGCCAAGCATATCCTAGATCTAAGTGACCCACTCACTATTACTGTTGTATTGCTCATGAACATGCCTGCATTTAAATTTTTATCGTCTTTTTAAATATGATTTGGGTTTAAGCAATTTAGCATATCCCTTATAACAGCAATAGCACAGCGAAAACTTTTATTTCAGAGGAAATAAGCAAAATATTGTCAGTCAATATTGAAGATCCAGTAATGTAGATTTATCTAAATCATTTGGATTCATCCTCGTAGGGGTATCTATAATTTGTACATAACATAATTTATTTAAAGTATCAGATCCAGCAAAGCAAAACCTATTAGTATAAGTTCAGTGTCATTGGCCCTGATTTATCAGAGGTTTGTGCCCCTTAAGCTGCCCTCCACAGCTGTGTGTGTGACTTCATTTAGAATGACACTCGGTAGCAAAGGCATCGTGTGTGGGGGGCAGTTTTTAAACAAACCAAGCTTTTTGAATAACATATCCACTTCCTTATCTATTCCATTATGTATTACTAATTACCTTATGAACAGTAATTGTAAATTGGACAATTTGTTTAAGTGGATTATAATTGGACAACTACAAATTGAATTGAATTGGTGTGCAAATTACGTTGTGATGCTATTATTGTAAAATTGCCACTACAAAAATCTGAATTGAGTTTAATTCAATTAAAAACAAGCATTGAAGGTGCCTGTAGAACCAGAACCTCTCACAGACTCTGTCCCTCTAATTTGTTTATTTTGCAACAGTTTTCCAGTTGCAGCATACACGGTTCATAAAGTGTTGTTCATAAAATATGCGCATGATGATTTTGGCTGAGCCAAAAACAACAACAAAGCACAGCAAATGTCTGAAGCTGTCATGGTCGTAAGGTTTTTCTTTGGGATTTCTCTTTAGTATGGGTTTCCTGTTTTATTTTGGAGATTATTCCCCCTGGTTTTGTTTCTTGCTCATTAATTCACCTGGTCTTGATTTCCATTCACTCCACCTATTGTGTCTGTTTTTTGGTTTCTTTTCTACTTGACCAGTTCATTGTTTCACTTCATCCCTACAGTCGTCTCCTTAGTTGTTGTTATTGATCAAATTGACTGCTTCCTGCCTGCCTACTGCTCTGTGACTGCATCTGGGTCCTCAATCTTGACGCCTCGTGACAGAAGTGATTTCACTTTTGGTGTAGGCTACATTTAAAAAAAACTAAGGCACCTGGAAAACCAGCTGTTACGTCCCAGGCTATGGCCTGCAGTGATTCAGCTTCTGAAGACCAACCATCATCATCTCATCAACCCCTCAACAACCTGCACCTGTCTGCAATTTCCTGCCATCTACCCAAACATCCTCTGAT